>CAEGAD010028278.1:0-13490 GCA_903067055.1 Poeciliopsis paucimaculata
TTATAAGAACCACCCGCGGTGTGTGAGAAGTGAATTTTTATATATATATATATATATATATATATATATATATATATATGGGTGTGTGTGTTTTTAGTTGTTTTTTTTTTAAACAGGTTGTTTGATAAAACATTTTGGACCAAAAAGCAAAGCAAAAAACAAAAAAAGATAATGACTAGAGAGATGTGCTGGACAGCGTGACTGGGGAGATGAGAACATTCAGGTGGGTGGCAGTGCCAAAGGGCAGTCGAAATAGTGCAAATTAGAAAATTACGTGTTATTTTCCTCTATTAGAGGGTTTAGAGATGAGATAAGGTAAAGACAATAAAGTACATAGATGAGGTGGAGAGACCTCAGAATGATAGCAGATATAAAAAACAAATTAGTTATGCAAGAAATAATGTTACAGTCAAGAAATAGTGTCAAAACATAAGACTGATTAGTTGTAATATTTCTTATTCTGGAGAAGTTGGTGGTCAATGTTTCTTTGTGTGTACATAAACACATACACACACAGCTGAGACAGTGTACAGATAAAATAAAATGCTTTAACAAAAATAAAATAATTTTTGCATATATAAAATACTAATTGATACAATTTTCAATTTACAGCCAAAAGAGAAAATTTATATTTTAACCGATGCAATCATTGCAGATAGCCAGGCTTATTTGACACACATACAACTAATATATGTTGTATATGATCTGAAGACTTGAGTTATACACTAATGGAAAAAATAAAAAAATATAAAAAAATAAAATAATCAACTTTGATAGTCTGTATATTTATACCACAATTTGACATTGGGGTATTTAATGTCAGTTTTAACAATGCTACAGTTAAAGTAATATAACTATAAAATAAAAAATTAATTTAAAAATTCATAAATGTTTGATAACAGCTACTAAAAATGTAATTTCTATCAAAGAGTGAATTATTACACCCCTATAGGTCATTCCAATTGAAATGGTTACGATCACAGGTTTGGCAGGAAGAATTTAGACAAAAACCAGGAAGTGGTATGGTTTGGGGAAACGTTACTCGTTATGAAATATGCAGATGACACAACAATTCTGGGATTAATTCAGGGCAACAATGAAGTGAACTATAGAAAAGAGGTACAATATCTTGTGAGCTGGTGCAGAATAAACAACCCTCTCCTGAATGTCGACAAGACAAAAGAAATTATTGTCGACTTCAGAAGGTCCCTGCCAAACCACACACCACTCCTCATTAACAACAAAGCAGTGGAGATGGTCAGCAGCACTAATAAGTAATAATATAAGTAAAAACAACCTCAGCTGGACACCTCATATCACTTCACTGGTAAAAAAAAACCAACAGCAGCACTTGCAACTTTCTGAGACGAATCAGAAAGACTTCTCTCCCACCTCCCAACCTCTCCACCTTCTACAGAGGAACCATTGAGAGTCTGCTGACCAGCAGTATCTCCATCTGGTCTGGGAGCTGCAAGGCCTCAGACTGGAAGTCTCTGGGAAGAGGATCACTGAGACTCCACTCCCCCCTATCCATACCACTGCAGACATACGCTGCTTAGCCAGAGCAAACCAGATCCTCTGTGATTCCACTCATCCTCTCCATGGTCTGTTCATCCGGTTGGCATCTGGCAGAAGATTCAGTAGCATCTGCTGTAAAACAGCCAGACTCAGAAATAGTTGGCCATCAGATTGCTCAACAATTTCATCACTAAAACTGTCTGAGACTGCCTGAAAACACAAAGTTATATATATTTAACAATACATTATTTGTTTATTATTTATAATAATAGTAATATAGGCATATTTTATTTATAATAATAGTAATAGTAATTATAGGCACACTTGTGTTTCTGTGTGTGCTCCAGTAGCCAAGCGATGACATTTCATTGCCAATTTTACTTATTTTATTTTCATTGCTCAAAGAAACATAACTAAGTCTAAGACCTAATCCACGCAAACATTTTTAAAATTCTAAATCATAGGCAAAGTCAAAGCATGGATCTTAATCTCAATGAGATGCTGTGGGATGACTTGAAACAGGTTGTACATACAAAGGAACATTCATATATCTCACCACTGAAAATACAGAGTGAATAACACTTTCTGAAGAACCATGTCCTATGGTCTGATGGCACCAAAATACACTTGGTGGGGAGTACAAAAACAAGTCCAGTAGGAGTCATGGTTTGGGACAGCATTGGTGCTGCATGTGGTGAGGCTCAGATCATTGAGGGAACCATAATTGCCAAGTAGCTGTTAAAAACATGTACTGTTTGGGGATTATCAGAAAGAACCTTCTTCCACAAAACCTTCTGCTTCCTTCAAGTGTGTGTTCATGCAGACTGTGGTATGGCAACTGCATTTTTTTCACAGAAAATAAATACCAGTTTGAAGAGTTATCTTAGATAAATCCAAAAAATCTTATTGCAAGAAATTGACTCAATTAGCCTCAAGTTCAGATTGTCAAAGAAAAAAAGTCTAATTTACAGTACAAAACCAACAACTCAGAATTTTTTTCATGTTTTAGTAAATGCAGCCATAGTGTATAAGACAATACAGTGTAGTATTTTGGCAACTGTCACTTCAACAGTTCAGAAACATAAACTGTTTACAGAAAATGACTAATTAGATTAAAAAAAAAAAAAAAAGCAGGCATAATGGTATTTTATTGTAAAAATATTTTTACAGTAACTTGCCAGCAACTGTGGTTGCCAGAGTTTTACCGTAGTAAATACGGCCATAGCATAAAAGACATTACGGTACAATACTATAACTGTAAGATTTTAGAACAATAACCATCCATCCATCCATCCATCCATCCAGTTTCTTCCAGTGTCGTGGGGGTAGCAGCCCAATAGGGAGGACCGGTCTTCCCTCTCCCCATCCACTTGGGACAAATCTGTAAATTAAGAGCTTGGTTTCTGACTGAGCTCTCTCTTCACCACAGACTGGTACAGTGCCCACATCATTGCAGACGCTGCAACAGTCAGGCTATTGATCTCCCGCCCCATTTTTCTCTCATTCATGAACAAGCTCCCGAGATACTTAAACTCCTCCACTTGGGGCAGGACATCCGATGGGTGATGGAAAAAAAATCACCCATTGTCCTCTTCTATTCTCCTGGGAGAAAGGTTTGACTGATACCTCTAATGATTGTAATCAAAATTTCTCCTCGCGCTCACACTCAGTCTCTGCTCGGAGAAAATTTTCACTTGCAAATCTCTATGCTCACTTGGTGGAATTTTCCTGTCATAATCCAAGAGCACACATTTTCAGACTGAAAAGCACTATTTTATGTCTTTTGTTTCCAAAACTTTTAATACTTTTGTATACATTTTTATTTTGACAGCAGGACTTCATGTCTTTCTTCTCAAAAGGTATAATGCTTGTACTCAAAACTTCTCGTGCTCATTGCACTAATCTGCAGGAAGAGGCTGATGATCTGCAAAAACCTATTGGATCATTTGCAAGATGACTCATGGCTGTACAAGCTCAAAAAGTTGCTTCTACTCAATACTGAGCAAAGGCCCTGATTACTTATAACCATGTGGTATTTCAGGTTGTTTTTGTTGTTCTTGTATAAATTAGCAAAAATATCTACATTTCTGTTTTTTTCAGTGATGATATGATGCTGACTGAACAATAATATAACCTCTTTTGATATTAGCAAATGGCTGCAATAAAACAAAGAGTGAAAAATGTAAAGGGGTCTGATTACTTTCCATACTCACAGTACATGTAATAAAAAGACTGAGTTGATAAACGGTAAGAAATCACGGAGTTCAAACTTTGCTGAGGAGGGTGTGCAACATGGACATGCTCTTCCAAGTTGTCCACTTGAAAAGCTACTTCAAAGAGAATTCCCAAGTTTTGCATGTTAGAATGATGCTGTTAGGAAGCAATAAGTCTTCTTTAACGTGTATGTAAATTAGCCTTTCTTTGTGTGAAATGTTTGTTACCTTGTGAGTGTGTCTTTGAAGCAGCCATTTTGGGACCCCACTAAGGAGCAGGAGGTTCGCCTCAAACCCTTTTATAAAAGGAGCAGTGAAAAGAACTGGAGTTTGACTGGCTGGGGGTAAATTGAAAAGACAGGATTGATCATTATATAAATGGACTGTTGGATGTAACAGGAGGACTGATGGGAGGGCTGTCATTTTTAACTTTGCTGTGTTGCAGGAGGCTTAATAAACCAGCTTTGTTTGCTGTGCAGCAAAGTTTGCAGACTATTTTTTTCACATCACACATCTGCAACTGGGCAGAAAAAATACACATAAACACTGACATGATGTACAAAAGCATTTGCAATTTGCTCAAAAAAATGAGAAATTGTTTATGTGCACAACTGACATGTTGATTTGAAGACTGAACAAGTAGTTTTGAGAATTTCAATTCTGTTATGAGAAATGCAATCGAGAAGCTGAAAAAACTGAACAATATTTTATATTTATGTTCCCTTGTTTTAATACATTTTAATGCAGTATAGTAAAACAGATTTAAAAAAAAGACAGATGTGAGGGCTTTATCCACTCCGTAACAGGTGTGTTTTTTGTTCTTCCTGCATGCTAATTTATCTGGTAAATGTATTGCTTTTGTTGGAGCAAGTAACACGGTTTATTTAATTTGTTTTAATCATTCTCTCTTCTCTTTGAGGTTACCTGGTCATGTGTTGCCATGAAGTGCGCCCATGAGCAGTGCTGACAAGGACCTGGTGTTTCAATCAACTTCGCTGGGAAAATTCATTGTTTGAGGAGGGGAGATGTTTTATAGATTTTGTTTTGGGCCTAGATTGTTTTTGTTTTAGTTTTGAAGTTGTTAGTTGTAATTATGTCAATATTTTTCTAGGAATATAGTTTAGTACAAATGTTTTTTTTTTATCTGGAAATGTAAATGTTGTCTCCACCCCTTAATTAGTGCCGGTAGGAGCCAATGCTTTAAAAGCCAGGTGGTTTAGATGTGCACATCAGGCGGCTGCACAGGAGAATGTGTGTAGTATCTGCATCCCGTAAGCATAATGGTAAGCCTGCAGAGGGAAGAAAGAGATATCAAACCTGGAGTTATCGAAGCGTAAACTTATGCTGACGTGGCGAATGAGCACCACGTTGAATCTTCCACCCTAGCGCCTGGTCAACAGAAATCAAATGTTCTTTCTTTGTTCCCTCTTGTTTTTGAAATGTTTGTTCTCTAAGCCTCTGAGTCCCCGCTATGTTACATGATAAAGAGATGTATAAAGTAACTGTGTAACAGAGTTGTCAGAGCTGATTTAGATTTTTTCTGAAGAAGTCCATGTCTGCAGACGTATTAATGATCGTTTTTGCTCCCTGACTTTTGTCTAGATCTCAGTCTCTGAATTGTGCACTTCACACAAAACTCACTGCTAAATACGCTAATGGCAGAGAAACCACATCCTGCAGTTTATCGCTTGGCAGTTTCAGTAAAGGTATGTGATCAGCAGGTGCTGCAGCTCTATCAACAAACTGAAAGATATTGAACAGACTGTGGCGAGAGCAGATGGTTAGATAATTGGATTCTGATGTTTGGTATCGAGACCCAGAATAATTTCTTGTGTGGAGTGGGTCCATTACTGTACTGCAATCTCGATGGTCGGATTGTTCTGTCACAATAGGAAATGAGCCTTTAACAGCAGCAGCAGTTAACGAAAACAGAAGAGGAGTAAATGTTTGTCGAAAACATTGTACTGCTACAAGTTCTTGATTTTAAGACCTTGTCCATATGCAATGTGGCCTTTCATCTACATCTAAACTCTGTTTAATATTACTAAAAATTGATAATAAAGCCTCTGGCCAAAGGTAAGACTTATGAATTCTCCTTTTTTGCATTGGAATCCAGAGATTTAGAAGTAAATGTCTGCAACCAATAATGCGGTGCTGAATTGTCACATTTGTAACAATTGCTACTGTTCAGCCATGAAGTGGAGGAAAGATGAATGCGCTCAGAGAGGTGTTAATTTTAAAGGTTTTAATGGCTCTAGCCTTCATTTGATAGTGAATTGAATTGAATTCAATTATGCCACATAACTGATCAGTAAAGTATTGTGAGGTAACGCAAAAGTATTGAGAGGTAACGCGAAAGTATTGAGAGGTAACGCAAAAGTATTGTGAGGGAAGGCAAAAGTATTGCGAGGGAACGCAAAAGAAAAAAAAAATCCCCATGTTCCCTAGGGGGCTCCATACTTGGAAAAGCACTGAGTGATGATATTTGATAACTGAATGGAGTTAAATAATTATCTAAGATGGAGTTGAACATAGATCTTACTGTTAGTGATTAAAACAAAAATTCAGAAGAAGGTAAGTATATCCACTAAGACTGGCAGTGGATCTGTATTTGGCAAAGTGAATGATTCTCTTCGTTTTGTTTCTAAAACAGGATTGTGTGGAGATATGTTAATATTGTGGAAAGTGAATAGGCAGGTAAGTGAGCAGGTGGCAAGAAGTTTGTTTCAAACACATTTCCCAGGCCACCTGATTGTGGTCTGAAAGAAACCATTAAAAACAATGAAACAACAAATTGAGGCTTAATTTTATTCACATCTGGATATTTCTGTCTGGCCATGGCTCGATCACTCAGGACAAATGTTAGTACGAGGTGTGAATGGAGCCTTAGGCTGACATTCAAATTCTGGTCTCACAAAGTGCAAATTTATGCTTTTAGATGAAATAATATATAGAAACCCCCACTGAAGGGAGGTAGATGTACTGACTGCAGATTGCTTTGAAAATGTCATAAACTTGAATGAAATAAAGTAAATGAAGTCAAACAAATGTTGCTGAGGGTCCTGTAGATTGTCACATATGAGTCAGTTTTATTTGTCACACTGTGCCTAAGGAAGTCTGTCTAAAGCTTTTAAAGTCTGACACTCCAGATCAAAGTATACCTGTCTTATTCTTTTACCTCAGTGCTTTTATACAAAGCAGAAAATAAAAAAATAAACAAATTCTGACATTCATATTTGAAGGAATGTTCCTTTCCTCTGGTTGTTCAAAATAGGTTTTGTTTTGATTCTGTCTCAATGCAGTAACACAATCAAAATATAGCAAAGACGCTTGCAAACCCCAGATATAAGAGGCAAAGAGGCCTCTTATTCTTGAGGCCTCTTTGATAAATATTATTTTTGGATCTTGTATTTTATTAGAGTGTTATCACTATAAGCTGTATTGATAACTTGCCATACACCTATGTTAAGTCTAAGAAACTTTCCTTCTCACACTTTAAATATATATGTATATATATATATGTATATATATATCAGTGATGTGCAATGAGGTTCATAGCTGCTGAGGCACTGACATACAATTTCTAAATATAGACACATTGCAAACATACAATGCTGGAGGGCAAAAAGACTATTCTTTTACATGTCATCCACAGCTGCGTTAACTCAGTGGAACTTGGAAATGTAGGTATGAATTTTGTGCTATAATCCACAACAAAGGAAAAAACCCAAACCCCTTTCTCGCTCTTTATTAGCTAAGCTACATGCAGACTCATTACCATAGCAACCGATAATAACGCCACTTCATGTTTTAGGATTTAACACCAAAAAATCATTCAAGAATTTTGCACACAGAACTTAACATTTAGTTTGTTGCAGTATTATGTTTTAGGCTTAATGTTTGCTGTGGTAGATTAGCTACAGCAGGGGTGTCCTGCAACTCTTAGATGTCTCCCTGGTCCAACACACTTGAATCCAGCAGCTGAATCAGTCAAGTTTTCCAGAGTCTTGCTAATGACCTCATTATTTGACTCAGGTGTTTTGAAGTAGAGATGGATATAAAAGTTACAGGAGACCGGCCCTCCAGGCCTGGAGTTGCCCACCCCTGAGCTACAGCTTCTACTTTACTGAATTCTTTAGACATATAAACTGTAGCCCACAAAATGTACATTTTATAAGAAATTAAAAAAACTAAACTAAAACATGTTATTGCCGTCTTACCTTTACTTATAAATAAAATCTAAGCGCCACCAATTCTGCACAAAAATATCTGTTCATCCAAAGCTACGTCTATCTTAGACCTGTCTTTTCTTGTATAGTACTCTGAGTATCATTAAACTGTCTCAAAGCAAAACTTTCAACTCCGGTGTTGGTCTTCCTTTAGTTATTTCCTGCTTCAATTGAAAATCCACTTTAGAAAACTGTTTGGGTAGAAATGTAGTCTTCCATGTTGGCGTTGGAGGAGAAAACAAATATTTTGCTGTACTTATTTACTGTGTGGTTAGCTTGCTGTCACTCTGCAGTTGTGGAGTCACAAAATCGATGTCTGGGTTCATGAGCGCCCCCTGCCATAAGGCAAGAGAACTCCCTGCCTCCCTCATGGACTCTGTTCTGTCATTTCTGCTCCTCAGCACACGAAACACGTTACACACACAGTTGGTGACAAAAAATACAGTACTATATATATATATATATATATATATATATAAGCTAAATTATGTTTTTAACCATTTCATTGGCAACGAACGGACATAAGGAACATGCTCCCATATTATGGCAGCCAGTGCAGTTAGTGAGCGGTTGGTCAATCCAAGGTGAGGCTTAGCTCGCTGCTGCCTTACCAGCTGCGCCTCCAAGCATTTGAATGGGAAGCTGCAAAATTTCAGCGATTTTATTTATTTATTTATTTTTTTTTTTTTTAGGAAAAAATAAGCAAAATTGGTTAAACTAAATGAAAAATAAATACTTTATAGTACACGCCATAGGGTGAAAATAGCAATATAAATATTGCTAATATAAAAACTGCAAACAGGACTTCTTATGCTTTTCTTTTTGTCGCTCTTCCAGAAAGATCACATTCGTGCAGTGATGACTAATAGTTGTCCTGTGGACAGATTCCTCCTCTGAGCTGTGGATCTCTGCCTTTGGTCCAGAGTCACCATGGATCTCTGGCTGCATCTCTGATCAGAGCTCTCCTTGTTCAGCTGGAAGTTTAGGTGGACAGCCTTGTCTTGTTACAGTTGTTCCACATGTTAAAATTATTATGTTTTGTTGTCATTCTTACATTAATAGTTTTACTAGTTTGTTTTTCATTTAAATGTTTGGTGAATTAGCTAAACCTTGATCTAGACAAAACTTGCTTTTTCCCTTAACCTTGAACATGTTTTCTGCAGCTGTTTCCCAATCTACTCCTTACTTGTGAAACTACATGTGTGTACGATGTTAGTTGCTGTGTTCCTTCTTCCTTGTTATCAGAATAGCCCCCCTTCTTTGATTTATTATTCTCCCACATTCCACTCATTTGTTTCCCTGCGTTAATAAAAAGACAAACGTTGAAGAAGAGTCAGAACACGCAGAGAGCTGTTGGAAAAGGCAGTTTTCTATGTCTTCTCACTTTTGAAAAAGGCCTTGATTGAAAACTAATAAACGTTGTCTGTGGTTCTCTTTTGTGTAGGTCAAGAAAATACCTATCATCTTGATGCTGTGACCCGGATCTCAACATACCCTTCACTGACACATGAAGAACGACGCGCTGAAAACCGTGCACGGCCAGAGTCAACAGGACTTGGAAGCAAAGTCCCGGGTGAGTGAGAGTGTGAAGTGTGACTGGTGCTGAGTTCTCTGAAAGTACAGCTTATTGTCCTCTGAATCAGAATCCTAGATATGGAGCCGGACAAAACATAGTTTTGGCTTCCTGTTCTCCAGGGGAAAATTGGCGCTCGCCTCGGGCACTTTCCATGACGAGGCACAAAATAACAGGTCATATTGAGCTAAGTCGCAGAGTACTAAGATTATGGGAAAGATAGTGGGTATTTTTACTCTTTTTTTCACCTTCAAGTAAAGAAAGTAACTATCAGGAAGATAGCGGTGTTTTTATTATTTTTTTCTCGCCTAAAGAAAGAAAGTAACTATCCAAGGGAAGATAATGGGAAGTTTTTAGCATTTCCACACCTTCAAAGACAGAAAGCCAGTGGAGAGACGTCTCACTGAAAAAAGAAAAAAAAAAAAAAGGGGGGGGGGTAGGAGGGCAGAGGGGCTTCAGGAACCTCAAAGAAAAGTTTGTAGTGGCCTGATCCTGGGCCTAGCATTTATAACTTAATATATAAATAGTATATATAGGAACGGAATTATGACTTTCCTAAAGAGGGAAGCTTAAGTGTAAATCAATTTAAACAGGTTCTCAATCATCTTGCTCCAGTGGAAACTCTTGAACCAGCCCCTGCTGTCCCCCTGACCTGCAGCTTGACTAATGTGATCAGAAAACAGAACTTATAGTTTACAAAGAAATGTGCAAAATCTATTCACCACAAAATTTCCACAAATTATTTTAACTGATACTGATAATTCCCCATTGCTGTTCTTTGTATTATTTTTTTTTAAACAAAACAATTTCACAACTTCTCAGCGCTGCCTTCCCACCAGCCTTCTTTTTTCAAAATTTTTCTCATGCATTCTCTGGCTTTGAAGTCCCCGAGGCTTCTGAAATTTCAGATTTATAAATAAATATAATAAATACAAATCCTGTACATCACAGCTTCATTTGAAATGTTTTGAAGATGCCACCAAGTTCTGCCTATTGAGTAAGCCAAGTTCCTCTCTCCCACCACTCTTACCTGTATATGTAATATCAACTATTGCTCCATCCTATGCTTTCTAAAATGGTAATAAAACAGAAGTTCTTGTTTGAATAAAGTCCACATTATCTATAGTTGAGTTTCTTTCTTTTGAGTGATAGCTCTCCAAATTCACCTTTTCCTCAGGTCATTATTATTTGATATTAATGACAAACTTATTTGCAATATTATATAGTCTGCTTATTTCTGACCATAACATTAATCACCTCTGGCTCTCACTCAATTTCCATACCAAGACTATTCTTGTCCACACCCTCTTCGCCATTCTTCTCCTTTGGTCTTGATGACAATTTTTTCTATGAGCTTCAAATGGTCCAGAATTCCTCCATATTTGTTTTTCCTTATGAATTTATCACCCTAGTTTTACAGCATTTACATTGACTGCCTGCTAAATACAGAAAACAATTTAACATACTCCTGCATACATCTAATGGCGATCATAATATTGCAGCTCATTATTGACAGATCCGCTATACATGGCCACTTCCTTCCACTCCCTCAGGCCATTTTCTCCATCCACCTCATTGAATCCTCTGTTTGTATTATAACCATGAAAACCCAAACTTTTAACCATTCTGCTTCCCAACACTGGAATTCATTTCCACAGAACAGTTGATACATTGGCTGTTTTTAGTCAATATTTGAGCACCGTTTTCTGATGTCTTTAAAGAAAATTTAGAAGCAAAAAAGCCAGAAAAGAAATTTGCCCTCCATATCTTTTCAGTTAAATAAAAAGCTATTTCAAGCAGTTTCAAATTGGATGCCTCTTATAAACTAATGACTACACACATGAGGATCCAATAAGGTTTTGTTCATCCATTCATGACAGTACTGTGGAAATTTCAGTTTTTGCCATTATAAAAAACAACATCTCTCTGCTTGATTACTAGGGCTGGGGTAAATTATTCTCAGAGTACAGGATAATTTTCTCTGCGGTACAGACATATAATTGATGCTAATGTGTTTGACTCAGTATTAAGCATGTGTAATGTTGCAACGGCATAATTTTTAATGTTTTGAACCCGTCTCTTGGGTGATTTTTGTTTGCTGGTTTGTTTGTTTTTAATCCATTACGTTGCAGAAGACTGCAAATAATCTGCTTATTTACTATATATATATGTATGGAGATACTAGATAAAACTCAGAAATACTATGCAATTTAAATTTTTGGACCCAAATATTAAGTTGCTCAATAACACCACCCTGGGAATTTCACCCAGGGAATGTTACCTTCTCTTTAAGGCACACAAGTTCGATAATGCATAGGATTTAAACATGTGAGACAGTTTCAAATTTACAAGACTATTTATTCAATTATTGTAAAATGTTTTTTAAAACCAGTTCTTGATTAACAAAACTAAGAAAAACATAAGAAACTACAGTAGCTGAGGTTACCAGCAGAAGGGGCCACTATAAGGACAGCATCCACCAAACACAGCAAACAAAAACCCTTTAACAAACCAAACTGAGGAACCACGGCACACAAAAGAGAAAGACACCGTCACCTCACCAGCACTGCCACCGGACCTCAGCACTGCAAACAGAAAAACAAAACAATTAATAAATGCAACAACACCACTTTAATTGGAGCGTGACCACCACCACAGTCCGAATTTTACTGATGAACTTGCAGAAATCCAGGAGAAGAAAGAGCAGCAATGGACCGAAAGTGGGGGAGACCTATGAAAGTTAGTCACCCTTTCAAACAAAACTGCAACAAACTGGAGCTTACAATGAGCATTAATTCCTTAATTCCGTTTTACCGCCAGAAGCCACGAGACTCAGCCACACAGTGGGAACACGAGGAAGACGTGTCCAACTGGACGCAGCTGCTTCTTATATACCTCGCCCACTTTACCCAACTGGAACTTCTCACCTGGAATCTATTTGTGTAGAAATATGCATATTTCTATACCACTACAAATATATACATACAGTAAATAAGCAGATTATTTGCAGTCTTCTGTATATCTTTGAATGTAATAGAGAAAAAACAAACAAACCAGCAAACAGATATATATAATATATATATCTGCCTGTAATGTGATAAAATATGGAGAAGTTCAAGGGGTATGAATACTTTTGTAAGCTAATGTTCATAAGCAACAATAAAACCAAAATCACCAAGATGAAACTTCAATATTATGCCATCTTATTTAAGAAACAAAAGGAATATTGACAGCCACCAGAAAGCAGAAAATCATCATATAACCAAAGGGATATTCAAGATTAAACAAATAAAAAGAATCCTCTTCATTCCCCACAGAACCTATACAGGCTCACATGAAGCACTCATTTTATGCAATTTAGATTTAGCCCTTCTAAATCTAAAATAATATAGTGATTAAATTATTTATATTGCTATTTTCACCCTGTGGTTTGTACTATAAAGTATTTATTTTTTATTTTGCTTTACCAATTTTGATTATTTTTTCTTCCAAATCGCTGAATTTTTGCAATTTCCCATTCAAATGCTCGGAAGCGAAGCTGGTGAGGCAGCAGGAAGCTGAGCCTCACCTTCGATTGCGCAACTTCTCGCCAACTGCGCTGACTGCCATTCTATGAGAGCATGTTCCTCCTGTCTGTACGTCACCAATAAAGTGGTTAAAAAGTACTTAATATATAAACTGATTTTCCATAATTTAGCTTGCGTATATAACGTACAGTGTGTTTTGTCACCAACTATGTGTAATGCGTTTGGTGTGCTGAGGAGCAGAAGATCATGAACAGATTCAAGGTGAGGCAGTTCTCATGCCTCATGGCAGGGGGCGCTCTCTCATGATCCCAGACATTGTGACTCCACAACTGCAGAGTAAGAAAGTAACAGCGAGCTAGCCATGGAGCTAGCCATGGAGCTAGCCATGGAGCTAGCCATGGAGCTAGCCATGGAGCTAGCCATGGAGCTA
>CAEGAD010028279.1:0-23472 GCA_903067055.1 Poeciliopsis paucimaculata
AAAAAAAACACAAAACAAAAATAATCACACCAACCAAAAAAAAACAACGCCAAAACAAATTTCTTTACCAAAACATTTTTTAATTTACATGTTTTTTTTTTTTTTTTTTTTTTTTGTTCTTATATCATCTTTTGGCAAAAAAAAAAATGTGGCGATATTATCAGCAAATTGTTTCTGTCATCACTCAGCTTATTCCCCGCCCGCAGTTAATATTTTCTATTAATCTTAAATTATGCAACAAAAGTTTTTGAGTTTTGTTTGCAAGCACAGCATTTAAGCTCTGCTGTTCCAGTGGGTGGAAATCTGCATCCCCAGATCGGAGCGACACTCACGCATGAATCAGTTCGTTTATGTTGCTCTGCATAAACGACACGACCTTTAGACCCACAATACAAAAAAAAAAAACAACTACCAAAAAAACAGGCGAGTTCTTGTCTCTCATAAAGGTTCTGGGAGAGAAAAAAAAACTTTCAGAAACCTCTTGTTAAAGCACTCCTTGATAAGTCCAAAAAGTGGCTTCCTTCCTGTACTGTAGGAACGTGACCTGAGTTGAGTTCATGAATGCATTGTGCAAAACAAAGTCCAGGATTAAACCCTTGCCATGGGGCGTATTGTGAAAAACGTGACATGTTCTATATGAACCCAGAAGAAAAGCACCATACAGGCCGGTCTTTTCACCAAAATCACACTTTATTGGACCAACAGCCACGTGTCTCCACATGGAGTCCTATTCAAAACGCTGCAGCAGAAGGGCCTCCCAGCTGAGAAAAAGCCCCAAATCGTTGCTGAACATTCATGTCTGAAGGCTTGTGTGGCTCCAGAAATAGACTGATGATCATGTCAATGTCTGTGGTCCATTTACAAATGGGGGCGGGGGATTTGCTCCACATTCAGTTACTTACAAAAGTATCAACGCCTCATGACCTTTTTCATGTTCTTAACGTCACAAGTAGATAGAAAGAAAAAAATGCATGTTTGAGGATGGATTTTATTGTACGGACTAACACAAAGCAGCAGAAAAGCTTAAAGTGGGAGAAGAAAAGCACATGGTTCTTGCATATTTTTAAAATAAAAATCTAAAAACTGTGTTGTGTTGCTCTGATATGACCAAAATCTAACTTTTTGACCTGAACGGTGCAGAACGGTTTGTTTGGCAGAAAGCCTTTCATTTCTCTGAAAACGTCGCCCAAACAGTGGCACACGGTGGTGTCGGCATCATGCTGTGGGACACTGTACTTCATCAGGGACAGAGTTCTCACATGGAGACGATGGCGTGGCCGTTCAACCTCCCCGCAACATAAAAATAAATCTAGTTATCGGAAAAGTCCAATTGGAAATCCAATGGGAAATGTGCAGCGATGCTTGAGCAAAACAAAAGACTTGCCTTATGAATTCATTTTTCAGGTCTCAGCATCTAAAACTTTAGAAAATCTTCCACTTCACTCTGATCTGCCAAAGTTAAATCCTAATTTAATACAGTACAGTTTGTATTTGTAACGTGAAAAAAGCCTCGTGGGCGAGAAACTCAGCCAGTAAGTAAATGTCATAACCGTTCAATACTCTATTCCATTTTTTATTTATTGTGCAGATTTTGTACAGTTGTTGTGAATATGTGATAACTTTGTGGGAGAGAAGAAAACAACTACAGATGGAGGCGCTGGCGAAGGCTGCCTTCTTCTAGATCATAATTGTGGTTGAGGATAAAAGAAAATAAAGAACCTCGGCTCAACAATTACACAAGTGAGCACAGCCGTGGCCTCATTCCACACTTGTTAGGAAACTTGGCGTGAAAAGTGGCAACTCAGAGCAACCAGAGCCATAAATCTGAACTCAAGGCGCGCGCCCTCTTTACGCAGTAAAAATCTCTATTTTTACCCAAAGCGAACGCCGTTTATGCGGCTGAAGGCCGGACCCTGCCGTCTGAGCCCCGCCAACGGCCCGCGCAGCGTCTGAGACCACAACTGTTTGTGCGTCTGCTGTGCTGTGTTTAGTCTCTGCTGAAACAAAGTCCCACTCTGTCCGGGAGTCTGACTCCTACGGCTTCGCTTCGGCTGGTGTGTGTTTAGCATTAAAGGCTCCGGCGAAAGGTCAGATGAGCCCCGACGCGCCGTTTGGACACCGGCATTATTGATGAGAAACCGCTGGGCGTGTTTGGGTCTCGGATGAGATCGTCTCAAGCTACCAGTGGAAGGTGGATGAGTTGTGATCCAGAAGATAGCAGCGCACAAACATGAGGGCCTGAAGAAAGAATCTGTCGGGTTTTTGGGGGTGAAAAAATGTCCAAACGTTACTTCTGATGATGTTTGGATCTTGGGCTTTGACTGAGCCACTTGGTTGCATGAAGGTGGTATTTGACTTTTGCTTATAATTATCTAAAGAATAATGTTTGCATCTTAAGATTTGTTTTCCTTTTCCATCATTTTATAGATTAAATAGTTTATATATATGTATGTAGATTTTTTTTTTTTTTTGGTTTTTGATTTTTCTATGTTAAAAAATGTTCTTCTAACGCTGCATTTTGAGTCGCTGACAACAAGAGTCCAAATATACATTTTTTTATATTTGCAAAAAAAAAAATTTAAAAATCAAAGGTTAATTTTATAGTTTTTTTGTTTTGGTTAATCTGTAGATCCGGTCAGATCGGGTTTAAAATAAATATATCAAAGCTCGTGCATAAATTGATTCAATCTGAATGTTTTGTTGGATAATCCAGTGCAGACTTTACTCTAGATGCTTTTAACTTTTAAATGAAGTTGATATAATTTCATTCCATTATCCAGAACAAATGCAACTTTATTAACAATTTCACCCATGTGTAATTTTAGCTGTAGTGTAATCTTTGATTTTCAGTGTAAAATTGGAGGATGCGTAGATTCTTTTTTATTTTTTTTTTATTTTTTTCATGAGGCAGACCCAGAGCATTTAATACCATGAATTTCCAGAGGAAAAAGAAATTAAGACATGAAAAATGAGTAAAGTTGACAGAACACAAAGAAATTTGGCAGATTTTCTTTTTTCCCATGCTGCTAAATCGATGTTTTGTGGAAGATATTCCAGCATTTTTATTTCGGAGAATAACCCTTTGTGGTGTTGTAGCTTCGTGGACCGAATACTTTTCACAAAATTTGGCAAACGTTGACATGCTGATGAGCACAAACCATTTAAATAATGACACTTTGTAAATAATGACACTTTCATGTAAAGTTGACACTTCAAATGGACGTTCAATGCAACATTTAGAGCAACTTTGCATTAAAAGTGTCATTATTTGCTGAATGACACTTCATGACAACATTCATAAAGACTCCTTCATGTTCAGGACCGGTGTCATGTAGGTCTTATGCACACCCCGTCAAATAAAGTGTTACTCGAGTAAGTTATTCTGTGTACCATTTACACAGAAGCACATGCTGTGGATTTTATCCTAAAAAGCTCTTTTGGCTGCAATCTGAAGTCTGTTTGCTTTATGAAGCAAACAGACTTCTTGTCCTGTTCATTTTGTCCTTCAGCTGGACAAGATGAAGTCGCTGTCAGTGCATTTAAAAACAAAAGCAGCACACAGTCAGCAGTAAGATCTTAAATTAATCTGCGAGACTTTCCTGAAGAGCAAGACCATGAAACATGTTTTGTTTTTTTTTCTCGGCTCACGGCCCCTCCCTCTGTTTACCCCATGGCAGCACACATGGCTCACACTGTGTGTCTGTGGATGCACACAGGCGGTGCTGTGCTCTCACATGGAGCTGGCGTGGTACTTGGTGTCGAACTGTAACACGACACAAGCAGGATCAGCCTAAATAATATTCGCTCGCACTCTCTTTTTTTTTTTTTTCTTTTTTTCTTTCCAAGGTACACGTTAAGCACATCCATGACACTCCTCAGCCAAGGCGCCTGTCGCTTCACGTGTTCAGCCACCCTCGCCATGGATCCGCCCCCTATGCAGCTCTGATTGCTCGGTTAGCAGTCGCAGGCTTGTCCCGGCTGCCGCCAGCCAACCAATCGCGCCTCACCTTTCTGACCCAGCAGCCAATAAGGTTCCTAGACCCTCGGTTTGCTGCCGAAGGACTTCTTGGAAAGGGAGTTTCCTCTTTGTGTGTGTGTGTGTATAAGCAGGTGCTCACACCTGCCTTCATTCCCACGTGTCAGCCATCATGACACCAGTCGGCGTGTGTGTGTGTGTGGTGAGCTTTGTCTACATCCACACAGAAAGCAAAGCGTACAATCACGGTTACAACCATATCACAGGCGTCCAGCTGGGCCGTTTCCCCGAGCAGCTGCTTAGACAGAGCAGCAAACACGGCGTATTAAAGGGTTCCTAAAAGCAGGCGAGGATGTTTACCAAATAAAAGTGGGTCTAAAATAGGAACCTGAGCCAGCAACTTCAAAAAGAGCTGTTCTGATTTCCAGGTGAGCCGTCCACATCCCAGAGACAACCCTCTGCTCTTCCTCTTCCTGGTTGGTGGAGTCACGCCGTCGGAGCTCCGCCTCGTCAAGGACACGGTCGCCGCTCTCAAACCAGGAGCACAGGTCAGTGAGGCGACAGGTGTGGAGTAACGTCAGGTTCCTGGTGGAAGTCCTTTTGCTCGTAGGCCGTTGACATCGTGTCATTTAGCAGTGTGTGTCCACTTCATGATCTATTACATTATTTAAGAAACAGTTGTTTCTTATTAACGCCATGGGTGATCATCTCACTACTGTGTGCAACACCTTTTTTACGAGTTTCTAGAGAAATGTACAAATCTACAACAAATATCTACTGTCTCGAATCGAACATGGAGAACCAACATCTAGTTTTATCAGATCCCAGAGAAACCCCGACTAGTTTGTAAATTACAGACTACTTATTCTTATTAAACACGGGGAACCAATGTGTAGTTCTATACATTTACGTTTTTATCTGTATTTTGGTTTGTTTTTTTGTTTGTATTTCCGTCACGTAAAGCACTTTGAACTGCCTCGTTCCTGAAAAAGTGCTAAATAAAAAAAAATGACCTCGTAGCAAAACGATTTTATGAGGTTGGACCGAACAGAGAGAGAGATCTTTTACCACTTTAGTGTCTCAAGATCGTCCAGAGTTGTTCTCTCTTCTCTTCAGTCCACCTTTTCTGTAGGTTTCCACAGGGCTTCCTTAAAAAGTCTTAAATTCATGCATCTAAAAGTAAGGCCTTACAATGTCTTAAATTCTTTTTTAAAATATGTTTGTCTTCAATACATTAATCACAGGGTGTTTTTTTTGGGTTTTTTTATTTTGACATCACATGACTATTTAATCTTGTTTATTCTATCTAGTTTTATTTTCCACGGGACTTTTGTTTGAGTCGCTTACAGACATCTTCATCGCAGTAAGTGACTCCAGGCGATTGAGGCTACCAGTAGCTAGCTGCTAATAAACGTTTGCTAGCTAGCTGTTACGGGTCATTGCAAATTCAGCGCTGGCTGCTTTCAATCGTACACGTTCTAATGCGCAGAGACTTTAGGACGGACAAATATACCAGAAGGTGTGGGGATAGAAAATGGCATGTGGAATGTGTCGAGAATTAGAAAATACACCTAATCATCAGGAGTTCTGTAATATTTCTTCTTTATCTAGAAAAAAGGAAGCCAGACGTGCAGTTTGTTCCAGTTTTTTGCAAAGATTTGTCGAAGGCAAAGCGGTTTCGACTATAATTTGTTTCCTTAGCCAGATTTAATGACCGACTGAACGTTTTCTAAAGGTGAGGATTGTTACATTTTGCCCCGTATCGGCAGTAATCTGTGCTATTCCCATTCAGTTGAGGCTGAGATGATTCATCTCTTCAGCCTTGAAGATTGAAGGCAAAGAACCTGCCTCCACGAGCGCTCATAAACGCTGACCTAAATGCACAGGTGGCTGAGATCAGGTGTGAAGGTGAGAGAGCGCTGCCTGGTCTGCGCGTGATGATGCCTGCCTGTTTGCTCTGGCAGCGCGAGCTAAGTGCCTAATACATATGCAGTCCACGCCGGCACACAGAACATGCAGATAGATGCAGTTTGTCTGCTTGAGAGAACTGTGAGGTATGAGGGGGGTAAAAAGAAAAGGGACATCAAGCTGGGTGATGTAGGGTTTTCATAATAAAAAAGGCTTTGAGAATTAGTCCAGAGGCGATGAAAGGCTCGAGAACGATCAAAGCCGTCCATGTTGTAATCAAGAGAAGTGAATAAAGATGAGATTATACAATAACCTGCCGGGGCCACACACACACCCACCGCACCCTACCAGATCTACACGTAAACACATGTACGCACGGTGGCTGGTGTCTGCAGGCCAGATGGTCCAGATGTTCCCGATTTTTTTTTTTTTTTTTTTTCGCTTCTGCAAACGTTCCTCGCTTCTGCCATAACCGCCAATGTTTGCGGCTGCTGACCCGGAGTTAAAGCATCACTGCTGAGGAGAAACAGAGCTGCTCTGTTGTGTAAGGAGAGCCCCCGCCCGCCCTCATCCTAACTACACAGGACCCGGACAGTGTGTACGCACACACACACACACACACCAACGACTGACGCTGCAGCCTTCTGCTTTACCGACACCCAACTGGCTGCTCTGCGTCAAAATAAACACTGATTCCCCAGCACCAGATACCGAGTTTAACCGGTGAAGATTAAACCGGGTTACATAAACCCAGAATAGGCCTCATATTTTAGATTCTCCGCTTTCCTTATGTTGCATGAGCTAAAGAGGAGCGGTTTTTAGTTATCGGGTGAAGCGCTTCTTGCCTTCTTAGGCCGTGTTCACACAGTCGGGCCAAGGCTTCTGCCTTATGCAGACGATATGCTTTTCTTTTTCGCATGATGAATTCCAGCTTTCCTTCATCTCAGTATCCACCTGGCAAACATTGAAATCTAAAAACCGAGAGAGCTCAGTGGCAGAATCTCACAATTTGACCATGAAAAACTCAACGTTAGACATACATTAGCTGTTAACCCCAACAATAGAACAAGTTACAAAGAGGAGTTTGTATAATTGCTAATCCCATGTGACCAGGCAGCTCCAATAAAATCCCTGATTGACTTTGGACACAAAGAGACAGAAAATTGTTTGTATATTTGTCAAGGTTGTGATTCACTAACTACAAACCTGCGTCATGTGAAAGTTCTTCTAGTTACAAAGTGAATAAATAAAACTTGACCTCGCACTGAAATCACCTCTCTTGTTTATTCAGCGGTTGCCGAGCTTACAGGTTTTTTTCTTGGTGTTGTTGGCGCCTCTGTTTTGAGCGTAAGCCCCTCGACCCCCTGCAGTGTTGACAGGTGAATGTTAAAGGTCAGTGTGAGCGGTTTGCTTCTTTACATGGAAATAGAAAACTAAAATGAAAAAAAAACAAAAACTGCCCGGCTTGAGTTGCAGGCAGTTTCCGTGAATCCTAAAGCTTCTTTCACACATCCTTCATCGCACATGAAAGTCGGAATAAGCATCGTGTGCGGATGCCATGGCGTGAGGTTTCTGTCCTGAACTTTGACAAAAAAAAATACTCACCTTTTAACAAATTACTTTTAGACCTAAAAGTAAACGAGATCAACTGTACACAAATTCAAACACTTGTCTAAAAAAGACCAAGCCAGTTTTGGTTCCCGTTGATTGTCGACGATTCGTTAAACGGTAAGCGTTGAGTTACAAACGTCGGCGTGTTTTAACCTCAATGATGGCTTTTTTTTCTTTTTGCTCCATTCCAGGTACTGGTTCTCTCCACCCGCTTACTGAGACCGGCGGATATCCCCGAGCTGCTCTTCAGCACCCAGAGACTGCGGCCAGATATCGGCTTCTGAAAGGCCGGCGCGAGGAACGAACCTCACCGCCATACGTTTGGACAGTCAGGTGTCGAGCTCAAGTAGTTAGATTTTATACAAATGCTGAGGAGTTAAAAAAAACCACACACACACATTCCTGCTCTGTATGTCAGCAAACAAATCCCTGAACACAAGCGATTAAAAAAAATAAATAAATAAAAAACCTAGCCGTGTTTTATGACTCAAATGCATCAGTATGTTAAATCTGACAATAAAGACGTTTACCTACTAGACGTTCTGCTGCTTTTTGGTTCGCATGCACTGTAAATAAAACCTCAGACGTTTGTGGTGCGTTAATCGTGAATGTGGGAAAAGTGACGCCGTGCCGCAGCTAGGAGAACAGGAACCCCGTCAGCATCATCGCTTCGTCACGTCGTCACAAAAAACAAAACAAAAACAAAAGCACAACGTTAAATCACTTGACGCTGATATTTGCTCACACCTACACCGTGGATTCTCTTGATTGGTTTTATTCTCTCTGGCATGGCTGACCTCAGCTGAAGCTCAGTCATTTCATCCACCTGCACATAACAACAAGAGGGGGCTTTCTGGTTTACTCAGGTACTTTTCAACAGATTCGGACAAGAATTTGTTGAGTCTGAAGGGAGAAGTCAAGGTTGTTTTAGTGAGTTTCTGTGAAAAGTGTGGTGAAAAGAAAAATCATCTTTGCTTCTTTGTTTAGTTTAAAGCCGCACTTTAAAGGATTCACTAGACTTTAATCCATTTATTAAATGTCCTTAGGTCTGATTTCTATGCATTACTGTAAATTCATTAAAAAGAAGTGAAATGTATAAAAAGACAACTGGAGAAGTTTCTATGTTTGGGGAGAAAATAGAAAATATCTAAAATGATTAAACTTTTAACTTTATCAAACAAAAACAAAAAAAACTGAAGGTTTTTGTGAAATATGACTCAAATTTTAGCTCAGGCTGCATATGTTCTTTAAAATTTTACGTCGCTTTTGCTGCACTTTGGTTGGACTCTGTATCCCTGGATTTTGGGAGTTTCTCCTCATACTTTTAGCTTGTAGCTATGCGTTGTATAATGGCATTCCTTCTTAGCCATGCCTCTCACAAAATCTCAAAGTTTTGATATTAAAGAGTGAAATCAACACATGAAAATGTCCTGTTGTTGGAAGTTCATCTTCTGGGATTAGAGATCATCTGTAACAGTAAAGCACAGGCATATTCATATTTAAACATAAAAGAAGGCATTAAAATGTGCATGAGAAGCCAAAGTTTAATTTGGTGTATCTGTGGGTTACGCTTTATTTTTATTTATACATGTATACACAGAGAGCATTTAAGTGGTCTGGCACTGCAGTCACATCAAGATGTACAGTCATCGCTCTGCTGTCTTCATGTGATTCATAGCTGCATGTCATCAAGGCCTTTCAGAAGAGCTGCTCTATTCATATTTATGAGCTAAACAAGCTTTTTTTTTTTTTGTCTTTCTTCTTCACAGCAAAAAGAAAAGAAAAAAAAGTGAAACATGAACACAGATCTCATTTTAACATTTTATTGTGGACAAAGTGTAACAAATAAATAAACGGGTCCTTTGGACTGGTCTTTTGTTGTTTTTAATATAAAGTGCATCAGTGCTACATCCTGTGTCTGCTGCAACACTTCAACCTCCCACTGCAGTGACGATCCATAAAGCTGAACAACAAGCACATGAACTGCAGATGTTGACATTACAGACTGAGCATGCACGCAGCTCCTCAGAGTCCTTTCTGAACGCCGTGTAGAGGCAGTGAATAGGAAAAATAAAAGTCTGCCACAATGGGCTCAGCTAAAAATAAGCCATCCTTCAGCTGTTGCCAGGAGAAGCTGGATTTTTTTGTGTTCAACCGATTCGCAAAGTCTGGTTGAAGCCGCCGTCCCCCCACCCCCAACCCCGTGTCCTCGCGCGTCTCTTCCTAAGCAGATAAACTTCCTCCCTCCCATCTGACACCAGGCCGCTCTTCTTCAAGAGGGTAGAGCCTCTTTTTTTTATTTTACCCGTCCATCTCACCAGCCTGCCTCTTTCAGTCAGACTGATTCAGAACTTTAAGAACGGAGAGTTCACCTCCCGTTTTCTTCAATCTGCTCACAGTTCTCCTTCACACCGAGGTCACAGTCCTGACTTTGGCAGACAGCGCCTGTTTGAAACGCCTCTTCAGATCTTGCATGTTGGGGGACTTTGGCCGGGGGATGAGGGGCGAGCGCCTCTTCTCCGTGGCGCCGCTGGCGGACGGAGGCGGCGTCGGTGGCTGCTGCTGCTTGGCGAGCTGGCAGCACAGTCTGTGGAAGGCGCCGTGCACCTGGTTGTAGTCCTCGCTGGCGGAGACCTCGTAGAAGGAGCAGCCCAACGTCCCCGCCAGCAAGGGGCCCTGCTGGGAGTCGACGCGCCTCAGGTGCAGCAGGTCAGCCTTGTTGGCGAGCAGGATCACAGGGGGCGCGCCGGCACCGCCGCTGCGGACCACCAGCTGGTGCAGCTGGTCGATCAGCTCGAAGCTGCGCCGGTCGGTCACCGAGTACACCAGCACCACGGCGTCTGCCCACTGGATGGAGCAGCTCACGTGGTCGGGGAGACTGATACCGTTATCAGTCATCTGAGAACAAAAAGGGGAGACAAAATGATTAGATCACACCTTCCTCTGTGGGGGTCAAAAGTTCTCAAACTTCTATAATGACAGGAATGCCGACTCCTGCTGCACGGCAGAGAGGTGTGGATGACTGCGGAAACTGCTGGATTTGGATCAGGGTATCATTTACAGCCGCCCAGTCAGCCATTACCCAAAATGGTAGATTACACAGCCCAAAATGAGGGGCTTGAAATCCGCAGCATGTTTGCAGATTTCAAGATTACTGGGGTTAAATTACTGTAGCCCAGTACAAACCAACATCCGGACAGTGAACTGCTGTCTTTTTAAAATCAGATTTAGACGATTAATGTTAAAATTAATTCTTCTTTTAATATTTTTCATAGTGTTTTGTTTTTTTTTACACTGAGCATCATTTATGGATGGCTGTATGTTTGTATGCCTCTGGACACATCAGAGCTGTGGACCCACCTCTGCACCTGGAGTGTCCTGGACCTGGATGGTCACCTGGTCTCCATCCACCTGCACTTCTCTGGAGTACAGATTACCTGCTCACACACACACACAAAAAAGAGGTGAAAACTAGTTCGGGAGGTTTCCCACCCATTTATTTTCTAAAACATTTTTTTTTTTAAGCTTACCTGCATTTCGCTCATAGTCTCCGATGAACCGCCTCGTTAAGAATCTCACCACGAGCGCTACGAACAAACAAAAGTGACACAAACATTAGACTCGAACTCATCGCCACTAACTCCTGCACTGTTGCCGCGCATGCGCTTTGTTGGCCGTCTTTACCTGTCTTCCCCACCCCGCTGCCTCCGATAACAGCTATTTTAATGACCCGGTTCAGGACGGAGTATTCAGGCGCGGTACACTCCGCAATGGTCGACATGTTCTGAATGAGCCGCATTGCTCTTCGGTTCCGACAGGAAGCGAGGATGGAGACGGAATATCCAGAGAAAAGAACTGGGTTCAAACTCGCCTAGGAGGTGTAGTAGGTCCAGAGTCCCTGCCCAGGAGACGGAGTGAATCTCAAAGCCCGACTGCGGCTGCTGAGGAGCCGCTCGCTGCTTTTAAGGCTCCGCGCTGCCGCTCGCTTCTGATTGGCTGCTCCCCGTCCTGTGCGACTCGTGCTTGCCCCGCCCACACGTGGATAAACAACAAGTCGGTTTCTGAGGAAGAGCTGCTCCTGCAACAGGTGGGAGCCAACAAAACAGGCTTTCTTTGGGGGGGGAAAAGCCGCCGCAGCCGGTTGGGATAGATAGGTGGTGTTTTGTTTTTTTTCCTCGTGTACAGAGATGTGACCTCTCGTGGAAATACACTGAATCTGAGGAAAAACATGTTTCAGATGCCATCAGCCAAGAGAGGCACTGATCAGAAATTTGTGGCCGATTACAAATCTCTCTCTTTTGACCTGCTGATTCAGGTCAACTAAAATAATCACATTATTCCTTTAACACGAGGTTGAGCTCTGTTCGTCTCAGCTTCTGTGTAAACAAATCATCTTTCACGGATCTATCACATGAAAAAATAGCAGGATGTCGATTTTAGACTTTAACCAGGTAATCCAATCATAGTCACACCTTCGTCTTTTAAGAGAAGAAATTGAGTCTGATTACAAAAACACCAGCAATATTTAACAGCCGCATCTTATATCCTTATTAAGAAAGAACGGAAGAATATTCTGTATTGACCTGGTTTATTTTTTTAAATATACATTTAAGTAGTTGAAAGGAGGGGTGCACCGATTTGTCAGGGCCGATTTCCTTAATTTTGCGGCGATCGGCTGATACTTATGCGTGAAGCCGATCCTATCTACCTCAGTGAAGATCTAAACCTCAGCCACTGTTCCCCTTTGCTCTTCCATGACAAAAAAACCTCCCAATCAGCAGCAGCAGCTGAATAAATCAACTGTTACTGATCAAAGGGACGACTAACTACATTACTTATTTTTAAATCTTAAATCAGGTTTGATCTGCTGATAACAATGCTGTCAATCTCTTCCAGAAGCTGTTGAAGGCCAAGCACAATCCAGATCAGCGTACTCCTTCTCTGTTCACCTTCGCTTGAAAACATGTATTGAGCGCAATACCTGCGATGCTTTCAGCGGCCGCCTTAAATAAAAGATTCTTCAGCTCAGAGCGGTGCACGGCACAGAGGCAGAGCGGCGCCCAGAAATGAATCCTCGACTCTCCGTGGTTCAATTCCCAACCCTGGGATCTTTTCTGCACATCTTTCCCCTCTTCTTTCTCTCCTCGTTTCCTACCAGGTTGCTCCCAATGAAGGTCACTAGAGCAGGAGGAATCTTGTTTCACTTTGGACCAGGTGAAGTCAAAAGTTTTGTTTGACTGTAGGAGCAGACAAATAGTTATGTTCTGATGTGTGTGTGATTCACAGGGATGTGTCAAAGAAGGATTGTGTTTCTCTAATAAACTCCAAACAACTTACTGGAAAAATATTACTTGATGATTGTTTATGATTAGCTTGCCAAAATCAGCTGCTTTATTGCAGCTAAAGTTACCTTTCCAGAAAATGCTGGAACAATTGATTCTTCAGCTGCAACAGCAGAAATAAGACGAGTAAGAAGACGGAAGAACCACATTCAACATCATTTCTATTTACCTTCCCAGATGCGACTTGTTATTAAATGTTTTTGTCAGTAACAAAGGTGGTGTCACGTAGTGTGTGAGAAAACTGGCTGAAGCTTCGACAGTAATGCTTGTTTCATTTCAACCTGACAGCTTTGAAAGGTTTCTGCACTGCACCGTTCTCTTGTCGTGATGGAGTATTCACCAATGTGATCTAACAACTCGTTTTTCAGGAGCTCATTCGTTCGAATGTGCTTTATACCAAAACCTGCAGCTTGTGTCACAGTGTGAGAGAAGGTAAACCTTCAACTCAGCTCTGACATTTCCAAGATTCATGCTGAAAGTTCAAAAGGATAAAACCGAACAACTTTCATACTTCCTTTGAATCGTCTTCCCTCAGTACAAACATCAACACCAAAGAGTGTTTCTGCTAGCTCCACATGGAAGTGCTTAGGTTTTCAATTCCCCCACCGCCAGGTCAAGCTAAAATCCTCAGGCGATCTTTTAGCTCCATCAACAGCAGGTATAAATTTCAGATACAGCCACAATTATTTTTGTATCCCTAAAATTCAGCAAATAGTTTCATAATCTAACTCTTAACATTGTATATCATTTGTGTCACCGTTGTAGGGACACTTGTTTTTCTCCACATCCAGCATTTTGAACTCAGTTTTTTCAGTGCTGGGTGTCAGCAGGTGACTTGTCGGGGCATGCCTCTTGATTTGTCCTCACAGGGGGTTGAAGACTGCTGATGTTGCCCCAGTAAGCTGCGCGCAACACAAACAGCAATACCTTAAGAGAAGTCATGCAAACAATTACGTTGCCTGGCATTAAAAAGAAGATTTGAGAGGCGATTCGGGAGCAATGTTGCCTTTCCATAACACATTTCTGTGTTTTGCCAAATACGTTGAGCAGCTAAGGGATGTCACTGTTTTCTCCCACTTTCTTTTTTCTCCTCTGCCACATTACCCCCCAAAAGCCTCCCCTCTTCTTCCTCCTTCCTGTCTTTCATTTGCGCTCTGAGGTATTTTGGCATCCAGTCCTCCTGTGATTACAGTCTGGTATGTATTTTTGATAAGAGCGCTGATGACAGGCGGCGGTGCTGAAATATGAAATTAGTGCCCAGTGTTCAGGAGAAGCCATGGCTGCAGGGTGGTGCACCCACACAGATATCCCTCTGACCACATCACAGCCAGCTCCACCCCGGCAGTTCTGGGCGGTGAGGCCTGCTCTCTTGTTAATGGCGAATAAACACATTCTTGCATTTGATGACACGCTGGATTCCCTGCGGTTCGCCCGCAGCACAAGGCCAGATCGGGCCTCTGTTGTTGAATGACTGATGTGAATGAGGGTGTCGCAGCTTCTGCATCTTTGTGACAGAAAGATTAAAGGCGCGGCGATCATTCCCTCCTCTTGCAGCCAGGCGAGAAGGCTAATGATAGCAGATCATAAAGGGGAAGGAGGTGTCTTCATGGAGGGCAGCGGGCTTACTCACACACCGAGGTCAGAGGAGTTGCTGGTCAACACAGTGACTCAAACAACTAATTTGGTGACACACGTCTTAATGTCTGACAAACACGATAGTGGGTCCCGTAAACTCCCGCTCTTCCACAAGGCTTCAGGCTGGTGTGGCCTCCACTGGCAGTGAGATACGGCTGCAAGGATCACTGTTACGTCTTTGAGCAATGACCACTACAGCAGAATGTCACTGCAGCGGAAACTAGGGAGGGTTGCGACTTACACAGAGGTGGCAGGTCATGGTTCAGACAATTCAGGGTCTTTCTTTAGCTGGCATTTTAACAGAATACTGTCAGTGTTTTCCAGGAATGTACAAGTTTTCATTTCTCAGACTTCATTTCACCTATCTGCCTACCCACTTTTACATCCTCCGTACCGTCCTACCAACCTATCTATGGCCCTCCCTACAATCCGTCAAGCCCAGTCCATCCATCATGTCAATTGTCCGTCCTTGTCTGTTCCCCATTTGAAACTGCTCTATCTTTAATAGATTTGTAGTGAAATTTTCCCAGCAAATTGCCTGAAGAGGGTTGTGAAGCTCAGCCTCAAAGTGGATAAAAATTGAGCATTTTTAGTGTTGTAGTTCAGCCATTGTCTCTTCGGTGCAGCACTCAGGTTCATTTACCAGTTCCAAAAACCCTCAGTGTAAATTACCTTGACAAATAACCAGATTTGGTTAAGTATAAACCAGGCTTTTAATGCTGAAAATGATCAAATGTCACAAGCCTTGGAAGTCATACAAATGGAACAGAAACATAGTGACATTCACCGTCCAGCGTTGGGCTTTTTTTTTTTTGTGAGGACTGGTTCCATAGGCTAGCCTCATCTTCTGCAGTGCAGCTGAAAATAAAGCATGCAGTCACCACTTGCCTCAAGGCTTAAACCTGCAACCAGAGGGTCATTTGGGATATCAGTGAAGCATGTGGCAGCTTAAAGACTTCCCCGGGGTAAACAACATGAGCAACAGTCATGTGTTCATTAGATTCTTATCATCATCCTCCCTGCCTCTAATCTTTGTCAACAAAGGTGATTATTTGGATCCAGGTATTTTCACATTTTGATTACCTCAAAGACGCGCACAATTGAAAAAAAAAAAAAAAAAAAAAGCATCTGGTTTGTGTTTAATCCTGTTTTCCTTCCTGACTCTGCTGCAGATATCCACACATCTGTTCTCCTGGAACAACCCACCTCTAACATGTTTACATACATGGCACATTTGCATCTCCGCAGGCCAAATGGAAATGGAATTGGCCTGCCAGCACAAGCAGCTCGGACCCACACAAAGGAAGAGAGGTTGTTTTTGTCTTATTGAAATGTAAACCTTCCTGCATGCCTGAGCATTTGCATGCCTCTGAATGGTCACAGCACTGGGGGGGCAGCCGCAGTGGTTTTAGCTGCTTGTGTGTGCTGCGGTGTGGGTTCTGAATGACAATGTCGCCCCCCCCCCACCCCAACTTCATTAAGTTCACACACCCTCCTCCCTCTGATGGAGCTTTATGACTACAGTTTGCTATTTACCCCCACTTAAACGAGTCGATTGGAAGTATTTAAACCGTTCTGCAGCTTTAGAGATGTTTACATTCCATAGCTTGTCCCTCCCATCACACTAGATATTTGGGTTCTTCTCGCTTCTGTTGACTGTAGCTTTCGCACCCGGGTCCCCGTTCTGCGTCTGTGCCGACATGTTGAGTCCTTGCGTTCAGAAGCGAGCCAGAAGCAGCGTCGGGTTTTGCAATAATAACGTAGGATAAGCGTATTTTGGTCTGCCGCTCATGTGACTGTAGCCATGTGTATTTAAAGTAAGACCTTAAACTCCGGGATTATCCCGTTGTTGCTGATTCAGGGGTTTTTCCTTCTGTTTTCGTTTGATGGACCCAGACTTAAAACTTGCGCTTTGTGACCGAACGTTTGGCATGTTTTCCAAACGTAAACACAATTATGGCTGCAGAAGATGCATTGCAACGCGATAAGGACAGGCAAGAGCGATTCAGTTTTTCTTTTTTTTTTGTGCAGCACCATCAACAGATTTTCTCCAGAACCCCTGACTTTAATCGGATCATGTTTACAGAACCTTGCAAAGGGAGTCGCACTCCTTCAGCTTTCCCTCACCGACTGTTGTGTCGTTGCTGCCATCATCACCATGTTTAATGTTTGCTTTGGGACGATGACTTAAAAAGTGCTGAAATTTCCACATGACTGTTTTTGTCCTTGGTCTCCATGGCGATATTTGTTTTCTAATACTCCCTAACAAACCTCTGACGCCTTTACAGACCACCTGCATTTATCTTGAGATGAAATGATTAACTCTTTTTAGTAATTTGCCGTTTTTTCAAGCCTGCTATTATCCCGAGTTTAAAGGGGAGTGCTAAGTACAAAAACATGCCACACATTTCAGATTTTTATTTGTAAATCGAGTCGTGTAAATCACGACTTCGCGATGAAGGGCTGCAAGGTCGTTTTCGACCTTGCTGCTTTTCTCCACTAGAAGACATGAGGGTCCATTAACAGTCGTCCTGTCACCAAACTTTCCCAACAGAGATACCATGGGCTTCCTGGCCGCTGTTCTTGCCAATCTTGAGATGGTGGGTTGAACTCAGACACCTTCAAAGCTCGGGTTACTGCAAGTAAATCCTGCTTTAAATCTCGCCACAACTTTTTCCCCATCTCTGCCACACCAGCAGGTTCTATACTTTCCAAGTCGCAATTGTGCGTCACTTTGTGACAATCTAATGCGTAAAGCTTTCATAAAATGCATTATTGTGGCTGTAAGGTGGCAGCGTGTAAAAACTTAGCGCACAGGAACACTTTTCAAAGGCACTGTAATATAATGAGAAATGTCTCGCCTTTATAGTCAACGGAGTCAACACAATGTTCTGTCTTCCTCTCCTGTGAGTTCAGTGCAGTTCTTATTACAAGCGCCAGCGGGACGCTGTGACCCGTTCGCTCACTACCTCGAACGCAACAAGAAAATAGGAACAATGTTTGAGTGACCTGCTTCAAGTTAGGATTGGAAAGCCATTAAAAATATTCCGTCTGGTCATGTTGTTTCTTTCACACATTTTGGTCCATCAGCCGGCATCATTATCCCCGGCCTTGTTACCGTGACTTTTAATGACTTGGCTTTCGTCACGGATTTGTCGTCTCCGGTCTTTGTCTGTCGGGACTGAATTAAGTCTGGTGCCGAGACTGACACGCAGGCCTGCTGCTGTCACTCCCACCTGCAGGAAGAATGGACCCAAATGCAGGTGGATTAGGACACCTGCAGACACAAAACTGCTGGCTTAAATGTGCAAAAAAAAAAAAAAGAAAAAAGTGGAAGAACACGAAGAAAGGGGATTTGAGCAGCAGCTGGGTGGAGAAGACGAGTCTTAATGCAACAAGATAGCGGTGTTGAGTTGATCTCCTGCGGTCTGATGCCAAGTTTGGACGGATAATGGTAACTCCTGGTGAAGAGAGGCTTTTCAACAACCCTTACACCTTGCAGCGTAATTGTCCAGTTTAGGAAAAAGCAAAAATAAATATAGAAAGAGATTTTCTTTTTTTAATCAAAGCAATTCTTTAAAAGGGTTCATGGCTCACTATCTTTGTCGTTAAACACTTTTTTAAAAATACTGTTAAATCCAAAAAGCTCATACTTTTGACTTTACTTCAATTTTGTCCAAACTGGAAATAATCAAATTCATCCATATATTAACAAATTATTACTTACGAAATTCGGCCTCTTCTATGACTTATGTGCATATTGACGACCCAGTGATGGAAAGCGACCATCAGACACAGACAACGGCCGAAGCGTTTGTCTCTAAAAAAAAAAAAAAAAAAAAACAACATTCAAAGCAAAGGACCAAAATTAGGAAGCAAGATGAACACTTCTACAACATTAGTGTGCACACAGTTAGCCAATACCCATAGAAAACCTGACACAGGTCAAGTTTTCAAATTATAATTTCAATAAAAGCAGGAAACAAGCTTGTTCAGTGTTCTCAACTTTGCAGTTTTGGAAACTCTTCCTCCATGAGGCAAGCGGTGGGTCCAAAAAACACTCAACAGCGGCCCGGTCGTTTGCCGTCCTCTCTGTGTCCAGACTGCTAATGAGCTGAACAGGTGCAAAGCTTTCTCCCGCAGCATATAAGCACAATGTTTTTGGGGCTAAAACAAAGAGCTGCATTTCTTTCTCTCTTTTTGGTCTATTTGTATTGTAAATGTGGGCTGGATACAAAAAATGTAAGCAAAATCTGTTTTAGTGTGACCTCTTCCGAGGTTTCCCCCAGAAAACTTGCTAAGCCTGGGGGTTAAGCCCGTCGTGTTTTTCAGTTAAAAAAATGCTTAAAGTTGACAGGAAATTTGAAAATAGCACTCGATAATTATGTGTTATTAAACGATTGGAAGATGAATACCTGAACCCCAAAAATATAGTCTTAAAAATGCAAAAAATTTTAAACAATCTTAAATAAATAAGCAATGCTTAGCCTGGCGGGGTCACAAGTAAAGCCTGGTAGCCTGCCAGGCTTATAATAGGCTGGGGGAAACCCTGTCTTCTGAGTCCGAGCGCCGTTCAGTTCGTGTTGGCCACACTTCCACATGTTAACAGTCGCCTCCTTCAGCTTGGCTCTTCTTTCTTCGCAGTGGAGGACATTCAATTTCCGGTAAGCTACATAGCGTCAAACTTGCGCATCACATGCACACTTCCAACAGAGGCCGCATCTCCAGGAAGCAATCGCTTCTCAATAGCAGAGAGTCCAAATTCTCTGAATGCAGTGAAGCGTAGAACAGGGGGCCGGTTTTTACCAAGCTAGACCAAACACACCACAGGGTTAAAAATGAAACCTAAGTGCAAGAAGGACAGGGCGTCAAACTCATTAAGTAATACAGTACATAATGATCACAATTGAGTAAAAGAAGGACATTTAAAAAAAATTTTCCAGCAGCATCAACCTTCACACCTGAACTCGGGTAACGCTGCCTGGTCCCTGCTAAGCTCATCAGTCATGACTTCATCTTCATCACCGTCAGCCGAGCAGGCTCTACTCCGAAGCAGCTGGAAAAGCTTCCTCCCATGTCACGCACTCTACACCATCGCTGGCAGGTCCCACTTCCATTCATGTGCAGCCGCACGCCTACGCAGACTCTCTCGCTGTGGCGGATCCGCAGTAATTATCCTGCCAGCTCTGAGATGTCACACACAAAACAAAACAAAAAAAATGCATAAAGCATTTCCCGGTGAACGTCTGTGAGTGATTCAGAGGCAGACGGAGGCTGTGTGGGTGACTGAGTTGTAAGAGAGCTTGAGAGAAAACAGAAGGTGTTGCGTTAATCGATGTGCGCCTAAACAGAAAGTGCTAGTGGAAAAGCGGACTGTGTGAATCTGGCCGGGTGTTTGCAGCTGAGGAAAGAGATGGAGGTCTGAGTTTTCTTCTGACGTTGTCGTGTTCTGTTGAAGCAACTCAAACTTTCACAAAGATACTGCAGAGTCAGTGTCTCCACAACACTGGCAACCCACAGCCTGGCTTTAGAGAGAAATTTTCCCAGAGACACACTTTGCACACAGCACGGTGACATGACTCTGGGCCATTAGGATGCCGAAGACGGAGAAGGGCAGAAGAGACGAGACGAGCCAAACCGCTGAGGGCGATAATAGAGGATATGCGTTAGTGGTCTCGAATGGTACATTCGGTTCCCTATGTGAGAAGTGGCCCCATGTACAAGGAGGAAAAGGCTTGCGTCAGGAGGATGGAGGGAAGCATTGTGCAGCATTGTGCGCCGAGTCATTATGTCACTAAATTCAGGTAGAGAAATCTGCTGCATCCTGGCACTTAACTGAAAACGCAGTGGGCAGCATGGACGGACTGAAAATGACACTGAAAGGGAACATATTGTGAGAGACGTAACTTTCCTAGCCTCGGTCCGTCACAGAGACACACACACACACATACTCATACCTGAGGTCAATTTAAAGACAAATTAACCAATTAACTCAACAGCAGCTGAGTTTCCATTGCAAATGTGCACAAAACTATGTTGATATGCCGCTAATATAAAATAAAATAAAAAAACAACAACTTTGTAATTGCAGTGTTTCCATTAAACAAGAATAAATTGAGTAAATCCACGGCATCAACTGCTAAAATTCATCCTCCTACCACTTCCTGTTGTCTTCTTCGTCTTTTCCCACCGGTGGTAACATCCGGTTGTTGATCACGTGACTCGCGTGAAGCGAAAAAGAGTGTTTCCGTTGCCGTTTTTTGAAGTGCAGTACACTAATTTTGACAAAACTGTAAAAAAATATAACAATTTTTTTGAAAAATAAAAATAAAAAAAACTTGAGGTTGCCATGACATTGGCTGTGGTGATGGTAGACCCAAATGCAGCAGGCGGAGATGCCGAGTCATTGATGAATATTTAATTATAACGAAAAAGAGATGAACAAAACTTACAAAAAACACAAGGGAACATTGAGAGCCACAACAGAACAAAAAAATAGATGAATAAAAGGGAAAAGGTGGCAGGATACTGACAGGATAGTAATGGGATTTACTAGGGAGTGACTGAGAAAAAGTTGTATATATACTGTATATATACAATGTTGTATATATAATGAGCATTGATTAAAGATGGCTGATTAGAAACGAGTTGCAGGTGTGAAGGGAGAGAGAGAGACAGCAAGCAGCAGGGAAACTAGAAAAATTAATCAAACAAACAGAATCAGTATGAATGACTAGGTAAAAACAGAAACAATGCTGATCTAATCAAAGAAAGAGGATAAAGAACACAGAATAATAATTAAACTAGAATCAATAAATCAAACTCCAAAACAACCCAGGACCTGACATGCGTATTTTATTTTTTTTAATTGGAATGCTTCCATTTAGCAAATTTATTTTTTTGAAATTCAAAAATGAGGAATATGCTTCTTACTGTGATATTTATGCTGAGGATGTGTCAGGAACTAAAAAAGCTGAATTAGAACTGTCATGTTACACCAGTTAAAGAAAAGAGCTCTGCAGAAAATCCACACAGAATTGCTTTGCTGCTGTATTGATAGTGCATGAGCACTAAAAAAATTCTGCAACACGTTCACCCAGCTTGACGCAGGAGAGAAATTCAAGGTGGGGGCAGCGACACGTCTCTAAAGAAAGTTTTTAGCTTTCTGATGTGAAAAGAAATGAGGCTCCTTTGTTATGCTTTGCAGCAGTTGCGTCACCGGCCAAAAGAATGAGAGATTCCTCCGCATCAAGGCTTAATCCAGGCACACACACGCGAAAAAAGATCATAAGATAAAAGTTTCTACCAAGTCAGAGTTTCGTAATCAGAGACCTTCGCTGAGACCTTAGCTATTTCTTAAGACTCCAATTTTGACTCCAGCATTTGTGTGATTTTTCTTTTTCTTTTTATATAAACTGTTTGTCATCCCAGTCCATGTTTTATAGAGATTAGTAAAAGCTGCAGTGAGGTTCACCCAGCAGAACAGAACTCCCAATCTCTCGGCACACCTGGCAGGATGAATTTCTGCGCTTCACAGCACTGGAAAGTGGGTCAAGCTCCAGTGCTTCCTGCAGCCATCTCACCTCGCCGCAGACTTTCGTTTACACAAGCAGATCTATTGTTGTGTTGACTGCGATCGGGACGAAACGCCGCTGCGGCCTCCCTCCGGGGAAGAGGGCCGCGCGAGGAATCTGAAGCTCCTGGAGAGATGTGGAAAATATGTGGGTGATTTAAAGAATCTAGCAAAGGAATTTGGTTGTCCCCTTGAACTTTTCCAGGTTCTGTCCTCCTAAAAATGACGATGACTTTAGTAGATTTCAGCCGACAGAATGGCTCCTCTTGAGGTTTGAATATGGCAAGCATGTCCAAGCAGCATTTGGTCAGATGAGACCAGAATTGAACTTCTTGGCCTGCTTGCGTAACCTAAAGACTGATGAAAATCTAACTAACGCTCCACTCGTCATCTCCACGTTAAAACACGGTGGAGGCAGGATAATGCTGTGCTTTTCATCAACAGCGAAGGTAAATTTGTCAGAGTCTATCAGAGGACTGGTGAAGCCCATTAGAGGGCAGTCCTGGAAGACGACCTGTTATGGATGAGACTGAGGTTTAGATGAAAGCATGTGCACGAGAGAGTGGTCTAGTCAAAGTTCAGACCTAAAGCTGACTGTCTGTGATTCACAGAGGTAGGGAGATAGGCAGGCTATGCTAGCTGCCTAGCGGATGGATCATTTATTTACCCCATTAGGAAAATTTGTCTTGGACAACTGGTTCTAAAGAAAGCTGCCACCATAATTACAACAGTGGCAGCTAGTGCTGCACCAATCTCAGTTTTCTGGCTGATCGCCGATTACCGATCTTTTAAGAAGCCTAAACTGCCGATTCCGACTTTGGCAGATACCAATGTTTGTTGTCTGAAATGTTGCTCAATATAGCAACTGAACAGGCAACAGTGGGCTAACCTTTGTTAACTGTAAACATGCAGACATGACCTGGTGGGCCGTTCTATTGGGCAAACCTTTCTCAGGGGAAAGCTAAAGACAGCGGTTGAATTTTAGACTTTTGCCGAAGTAGATGAGGTCGGTGGAGAAGATTGGCTTCACATGAAAAAAATCGGACACATTAGAAATAACATTTCCCTCTAACAATCTCCCAAAGTTAAGAAAATTGTCAGCAATAAATCGGCGCACGCTGTGGAGAATTAACCGTTCTCCGTGTTGAGTTCTTGATGTATGAGGTTACATAAGAGTCAGTGAGTTGAATTCATGAATTCCATTTATTAATACTAAAATACGGGCTGCACAGTGGCACAGTTGGTAGCACTGTTGCCTTGCAGCAAGAAGGTCCTGGATTCGATTCCCAGCCCGGGGTCTTTCTGCACGGAGTTTGCATGTTCTCCCTGTGCATGCGTGGGTTCTCTCCAGGTTCTCCGGCTTCCTCCCACAGTCCAAAAACATGACTGTCAGGTTAATCGGTCTTTCCAAATTCTCCCTAGGTGTG
>CAEGAD010028285.1:0-11987 GCA_903067055.1 Poeciliopsis paucimaculata
GATTGATTTGTTAGACAGGCCTGTGAAGACGCTGTTGCAGTAATCAATGCGACTAAAGATAAATGCATGGATGAGTTTCTCTAGATCTTGCTGAGACATTAATCCTCTAATGCTGGAGATGTTCTTCAGGTGATAGAAGGCAGACTTTGTAACTGTCTTTATGTGGCTCTGAAGGTTAAGGAAGCGATTTAAAATTATCCAGGCTTTGGGCAGATCTAATCTAAAAAGGTAGATTATTCCATAGATTAGGAGCAGCCACCGAGAAAGCCCGATCTTTTTTTCTTAAGTCGAGTGCGAGGAACATTCAGTAGCAGCTGATAATTGGATCTTAAAGTTCTAGATACAGCATGAATTTTCAAAAGATCCTGAAGATAAGGAGGGGCTAACCCATTTAAATCTTTATAAGTTGTTTCATGTCTATTTAATATGAAACAGACAACCAGTGTAAGGAGGCCAGTAGAGCTTTGGAACTGACGTCACTGCATATGACGTTTACGACTCGCGCAGTCACTCGGCGCCATCTTTACAACCCACAGACCAAAACAATATTTATTCCGGCGTTTTCATTGTGTTACCGACCACAGTGAAGTTTTTGTCAAGTTGGATATTGGATATGCGCACTCTGCGGAGTGAGGGGCGTTTATCTCAAGGTTGATCCGATTTATGAATGCTAACTCCGGCCAGCTGTTCTCCACTGCTCTCTCCTCAAGCGCTTGGAGGTTCACTTGGGACCGTCAATTTCTGAACCAAACACTGCTGTAAATAAATGCCTTGCCTTGTGACAAACTGATACAATAAGTGGTAATTCATGCTGTTACATGAGGCACACTATCCTCTATTAAAATTTTAAGTCATATTCAGTATTTTGAATAATTTTAATATTAAATAATGTTTTCTTCGATAGCTTCCAAATCGTGTTCCCCATTAACTCAAAATCAGTGTGAAATTGTTCTACTAGACTGTATAGATGAAGCACTCTCATCTTTATTATAGTTTGACCCTTTTTATTTTTTAACAAATTTTATATTTTAAATTTTTTTTTCATAAAATGTATTACCTGAGGTGATTAGCACTTTTGTTACCTGTAATGTTCAATTACATAAAATTCTAGGACTGGATCTATTTCATTGCATGTTCACTTCTTACCTGAAATATGTTAAATACAACAAATATTTACTTAGAGTGTAATATATTTCATAACATTTACCTTTATTGTTTACTCTGAAATATTTAATTACATATTAAATGTTTAAAGATGGGCTCTTTAAAGATGGTTTGCTTGTTACATTAAATGCTGTCATTCTGATTCTATATTTTTCAAATGATTATTCCTCCTTTTGCTTTGTCTCACCTTCTTCTTAGTTTACTGGTTCCTGCAAGTCATGAGCCTAGTGGTCTCCTTTCATCATTATCTTTCTTTCTGTGAAACTTTGTTTGTTCTTATCCTTTCCTTTCCTCACCTTCTTTTGTCCTTCTTCCTATCTCTGTCTCATCATCTTCCTTCTTATAAAACATTCTTTTTTTTTTCTCACATTCCTGACAGTCCTTTTTCTGCTCTTCAACTTTCTTCTTTAACTATACCTACTTTTATTTTCTGCTTTTAGATCTTTTTAAAAATCTATTTATTTATTTGCCAATACTCTATATTTTTATAGCCTTCTTTTTTCTCATTTTTTTGACTTATTCCTTAGTTTTTTTCCTTTGTTTTATTTTATTCTGTAGTTCTGTCCTTTTTTATTTTTAGTATTTAATTAACCTCAGAACCCATAATTTTCTGTCATTTTGTTCATATATTTTATTTATCAAGATTCTGCCTTTCAATAAACTTCCAATCTTTACACTGCAGTTCAGCTTTTGGTTCACACTTACTGTTGTTTTTTTTACCCATTTTGAACAATTTAGTCCAGTTCGTCAACACATAGGGTGTTCTAAAAACAGGTATTATTAATATAGTGGGGTAACAATTAAAAAAGAAAAACCAGTTGCGGTAATCCTCACTTCAACTCTTACGAGTGGAGAATTTTTGCCTCTGCATCCACAATTGGTTTACTTACAATCTCAGTAGTTTTATATGAGATAAAATGGTATTTATATGTCTAATCACACGCACAATCATACTTTTTCACGGAATATAAGCGCCTGTTTTTTTCCGCAGGACTCCGCTATCCTTTTCCAATTGCACATCACAGGATTTAAATAACTTCTCATAGGACCCCGACATCCTCAAACATACATTTACCACAACTGGAAGCAGAATTAGATTCCAGACCTATTTCATTTATGTGTTAAGAGTTTAGGATTAACACGGTTTACACAGGATATCCCATAACGCAGTTGACCCTTTCACACTTTTTTTTTTTTAAAAGAAAGCTTACTTACTGTCAGTTGTCTCTCCCCTTTCACGAATTCCCGTCAATCGTCAGATTCCAGCTGGCAGGCCGACACCAGTCCCGTAAAAAGATCTATAAAATCATTCCGAAGAGTTTAGCCGTGCACGTTCTTTTTCTGAATTCCACATGACCTGCTGGCATCTGTAGGTATCTTGGGATCTGGCTCAAAGGACCAAATAAATGTCAGGTTCAAAGAACCTGAGTACCCATTCCTTTCTCTCTTTAGAAAGGAAGACGGAGAAAAGTGATTTAGATTTTACATTCAAAGCGGAGAGTGGGAAAAAAAAGACATTTCCACCTTAGTTTTTTAAACTCGCTCTAAAGCATGCTTTTCCGCATCCTCTTCTGCATCCTTTTATTTTCTTTAGGGCGGTCCCTTGTTACATAGATTAGCAACCTCTAATCAGAGGACGGGAAAATAGAAAACCCAGCTGCCAACATACAATAAGAAATATTTTCTATACTATGAAGTCTCTAGTCTTTGTACATCTGTGGTCTCAAGCGCAATTCCCGTGACTGTGGGTCATAAACTTTGAACCGTAGCCTTTTAGTTGTTTTTCTTGCCAGGTCAGCTCTCAATTTGGCTCAGGGGTGGGTGGTATCTGCTCCTAATTTGACACGCTTATCCCTTCCTGTAGGCATCACTAAAAACACATTCCAGCAGCAAACAGAGATCTCCTAGACCTTAGAGATAATGATGAGTATATATGAGAGAAGGATACTTACAATTCTAACAAAAACTTTCAACATTTCTCTGTAATCAAGTTTCTTTATTGAAGAAGTCCAAAGAGACAGAAAAACAGACATTTTTTCTGGTCTAAAACATTTTCCAAATGTTGACAGTGGAGGAGCTTTAACCTCCTCTTAATTACTTCTACCAGGATCTTTCTATGGTGGTGGATGCAGTGTGTTGATGTATGAAGACGAAACAAACATCTAATCTTTTCCAGCAGCAAATAAGACACTCTGAAAGAAACGTTTCTGCACAATAGACGGCCGAACATACAATTTATCGCAATAATGATTGGAAGACTTTCAACATTTGTATGTAATCTAGTTTTTTTTATTTTTTATGGAAGAAGTCCAAAGAGAGTGAACAGACATTTTTTCTGGTCGAAATCTAAAAATATGAGAAGAAAACAGCATCAGTTTTGATGTGATGTTTCAGGTTTTTTGGATCACAATATAGAAAATGTAGAAATTTCCTTTATGGCTCCTGTAACACAAAGAACTAAACCGGAAAAGTAAATAAAATCAGAACAGCAAAGCATAGACATCAGAACCAGGAACCCTGATCAACAATCTGAGAGGGAAGAGAAAATCTATCTGGGTTTACAGAACTCTACAGAGGATCCAGTATTATTAATCCGAACTCCAGCCAGTAGCGGTTCAGTGAATCTGGTCTGGTCTCTGTGGAGGAGAGTCATGGTTTCAGAGACGCTGTAGAAGGACAGAATACCTGCTCTGTGATCCAGGTACACCCCGACTCTGGAGGAAACTGGACTTGAGATGGAGGTCCAGATGTTGTTATGCCAAAATTTACTTTTGCTTTCGTAACACTGCAATGCCCAAGATTTATCATTATTTCCAAAAATACATTAATTTCTCCAACCTGCTCTGCTGATACTCTCATATGCGACTGCTACATAAACTTGTTTCCCACTCCACTCCACCTCCCAGTAACAACGTCCAGCCAGACACTCTCTACTCAGAACCTGCCACAATCGAGTGAATCTGTCTGGGCTACTAGAATAAGACTAATTTTTATCTATTCCTGTCACCTTCCTGTTCCCCTCTGATAGTCCCAGCCGTGTGTTTGCTGTGTTTGGATCCAGAGTGATTTCACATGAATAGCTTAAGAATTCATCTCTGCTCTTTGGTTCTGGTTCTGGTTCTGACAATAGAACATCCACCTCAGTGACCATCAGTGGGATATTTGTCCATGAGTCTCTCAGGACGTCCTGTAGTTTGTCTCCGAACTCTGACACAGCTGCTGTGATGTCCTCAAAGTGTCTCAGAGGACGGATGTTGATGCTGGATGAGTGTGTCGACTCACTGAGTGCTGGCAGTGAGGGGTAGTTGAGGAGAAACTGGTTGTGATCCTCTGTGTGTGAGAGCTGCTCCAGCTCAGCGTCTTTCCTCTTCAGCTCAGTGATCTCCTGCTCCAGCTTCTCCTGAACATCTTTGACTCGACTCACTTCAGTTTCCTGCTGGGATCTGATCTGCTGCTTCACCTCAGAGCTTCTTTTCTGGAGGAGACGGATCAGCTGGGTGAAGATCTCCTCACTGTCCTCCACTGTTTTATCAGCAGAGCGATTGATGGCCTCCACCTCCTGTTGAAGCAGCTTCACATCTTTCTCCTGGTCCTGGATTCTCTGCTGGATGTTTCCTCGTCTCTCCTCCAGCTCTCTCTGCCTCTCAGTCCTTTCTGCTGCAGCTGACACTGTTTCATGGCCTTTATGTTCATCCATAGTGCAGAGATAACAGATACACTTCTGATCAGTGCGGCAGAAAACCTCCAACAACCTATCATGGTTAGAGCAGATGTTCTCCTGGAGGTTCTTGGACGACAACACCAGCTTGTGTTTCTTAAATGCAGCTGAATCAAAATGAGGCTGAAGGTGTTTCTCACAGAAAGAGGCCAGACAGACTAAACAGGACTTGATGGCTTTCAGTTTTCTCCCAGTGCAGGAATCACAGGCCACATCTTCAGGTCCAGCATAACAGTGGTCAGCAGGAGCAGCTTGGAGTCCAGTCTTCTTCAGCTGCTCCACTAAAACTGCTAGCATGGTGTTCTTCTTCAAAACAGGCCTTGGTATGAATGTCTCCCTGCATTCAGGGCAGCTGTGGATTCTTTTCTGATCCTCTTCATCCCAGTGATCTTTAATGCAGTTCATACAGTAGCTATGTCCACAGGGAGTCGTCACTGGATCCGTCAGTAGATCCAGACAGATGGAACAGGAGAAGGTCTCTCGGTCGAACTGGCTCTGCTCCATCTCTGCTCTCAGTCAGAGTGACTGTCTTAGTTTCATTTTGAGAACAGAAACCTGTTTGAACTGATTTATAATTCGTGTTTTAAGTGCAGAGAGGCTGCAGCCAAACAGGTTTTACCCGCAGCTGATGTTGTTTACACCCACTACAAGGTGAAGCTTATAAAAATAGTCCTGCCAAGGTTTCACCCAAAGCTTTGAAGACCATGAGGTCAATCACAGATACCAGCACCAAAAACCTCTTTAGTACTAAAAAATAAAGCATAGATATACATTGTGTTTTAAATCAGTTTATTTATTGTAGTTATTAAACAGTTATTAATGACCAAATGAACAACCTTCACTAGACTGTGTGATACATTTGATATTTCTTTCTGTAGATCAAGTTACATTATATTTATTTATAGTGAGAAGGTCTACGAAGGCTGATATATGAACAAAATTACATTTTAAAGATGCACAAAGCTGTAGCACATTAAACATTATTTCTTAAGTCAATGTCAATGTGAACTTTAGTTATATAGCACTTTACAAACAGGATTAAAACTGCATCAAAGTGCTGTAATAATAATTAAGGGCAAAATACATCACAACAGAAGAGCTACAGTATCAGGCTTCAATTAAATGCCAAAGAATAAAAATGAGTTTTAAGAAGCGATTTAAAATTTTCCAGGCTGTGGACAGATCTAATCTGGAAAGGTAGATTATTCCATAGATTAGGCGCAGCCACCGAGAAAGCCCGATCTTCTTTTCTCTTAAGTCGAGTTCGAGGAACATTCAGTAGCAGGTGATTATTGGATCTTAAAGTTAAAGATACAGAATGAAGTTTCAAAAGATCCTGAAGATAAGGAGGGGCTAACCCATTTAAATCTTTATAAGTTGTTTCATGTCTATTCGATATGAAACGGGTAACCAGTGTAAGGAGGATGAACATAAAGGCCAGAACATTTTCATCACCTCATCATGGTTAGAGCAGATGTTCTCCTGGAGGTTCTTGGACGGCTCCACCAGCTTGTGTTTCTTAAATACAGCTGAATCAAAATGAGGCTGAAGGTGTTTCTCACAGAAAGAGGCCAGACAGACTAAACAGGACTTGATGGCTTTCAGTTTTCTCCCAGTGCAGGAATCACAGGCCACATCTTCAGGTCCAGCATAACAGTGGTCAGCAGGAGCAGCTTGGAGTCCAGTCTTCTTCAGCTGCTCCACTAAAACTGCTAGCATGGTGTTCTTCTTCAAAACAGGCCTTGGTATGAATGTCTCCCTGCATTGAGGGCAGCTGTGGATTCTTTTCTGATCCTCTTCATCCCAGTGATGTTTAATACAGTTCATACAGTAGCTGTGTCCACTGTGAGTCGTCACTGGATCCTTCAGCAGATCCAGACAGATGGAACAGGGGAAGGTCTCTTGGTCGACCTGACTCTGCTCCATTTCTGCTCTCAGTCAGTGTCTTTCTGCGTTTCACTTCGTCGAAACATAAACTTGTTTGACCTTTGATTTATGTCTCATGTCACCGAAAGCAGGTCTTGGTTACGCCCAGCCTCAAAGTTCAGATCATAAAAATAATCCTACCGAGATTACACCCAAAGTTTTATAAGACCATGAGGTTTATCGGAGGTAAAAAAAAAAAAAAAAAAAAAAGAAAGTGAAAAAGAAGACAATAATGAATACTAATGGGCCCAACTGTTCTTAAGAAATATACTTCCATCCATCCATTCATCTTGTTCCGCTTATCCGGGGTCAGGTCGCGGGGGTAGCAGCTTAAGAATGGAGCCCCAGACTTCCCTCTCCCCAGCCACTTCTTCCAGCTCTTCCGGTGGAATCCCAAAGCGTTCCCAGGCCAGCCGGGAGGCATAGTTCCTCCAGCATGTCCTGGGTCTTCCCCGGGGCCTCCTCCCAGTGGGACGTGCCTGGAACACCTCACCAAGGAGGCGTCCAGGAGGCATCCTGACCACATGCCTGAACCACTTCAACTGGCTCCTCTCGACACAAAGGAGCAGCGGCTCTACTCTTAGTCCCTCCCAGATGACTGAGCTTCTCACCCTATCTCTAAGGGAGAGCACAGCCATCCTACGGAGAAAACGCATTTCGATCTCGTTTATCCGAGATGACCCAAAGCTCATGACAATATATGAGGGTAGGAACGTAGATCGATCGGTAAATCGAGAGCTTCGCTGTTTGGCTCAGCTCTCTCTTCACCACGATGGACCAGTACAGCACCCACTTCACGGCAGACACTGCGCCAATCCGCCTGTCTATCTCCCGCTCCCTTCTTCCCTCATTCGTGAACAAGATCCCGAGATACTTGAACTCCGCCACTTGAGGCAGGACACCACGCCCGACCCGGAGAACCGGGTCGGGGAAGAGCACTTTACCCTTTTCCAGCTCAAGACCAAGGCTTCGGACTTGGAGACGCTGATCCTCATCCCGGCCGCTTCACACTCGGCTGCAAACCGCTCCAGCGAGAGCTGCAGATCACATCTTGATGAAGCCAACAGGACCACATCATCCGCAAAAAGCAGAGATGCGATCCTAAGGCCACCAAAACGGATCTCCTCAACACCTTGGCTGCGCCTAGAAATTCTGTCCATAAAAGTAATGAACAGAATCGGTGACGAAGGGCAGCCCTGGCAGAGTCCAACCCTCACCGGAAACGAGCCTGACTTATTACCGGCAATGTAGACCAGACTCTGACACCGGTCATACAAGGACCTGACAGCCCGTATCAATGGGTCCGGTACCCCATACTCCCGGAGAACCCCCCACAGGGATCCCAGAGAGACATGGTTGAACGCCTTCTCCAAGTCCACAAAACACATGTGGACCAGTTAGGTGAACTCCCATGCACCCTCCAGGACCCTGCTGAGGGTGTAGAGCTGGTCCAGTGTTCCACGACCAGGACGAAAACCACACTGCTCTTCCTGAATCCGAGGTTCGACTATCCGATGGACCCTCCTCTCCAGGACCCCCAAATAGACCTTGCCAGGGAGGCTTAAGAGTGTGATCCCTCTATAATTGGAGCACACCCTCCAGTCCCCCTTTTTGAACAGGGGGACCACCAGCCCAGTCTGCCAATTCAGGGGAACTGCCCCCGATGTCCATGCGATATTGCAGAGTCGCGTCAGCCAACACAACCCTACAACATCCAGAGCTTTAAGGAACTCCGGGCGAATCTTATCCAGCCCCGGGGCCCTGTCACCAAGGAGCTTTTTTACCACCTCGGCGACCTCGTCTCTCATCGCCAGAGATTGGAGAGCCCAACCCAGAGTCCCCAGTCTCAACATCCTCAATGGAAGGCATGTCGGTGGGATTGAGGAGATCTTTGAAGTATTCCGCCCACTGGCCCACAATGTCCCGAGTCGAGGTCAACAGAACACCATCCCCACCGTAAACAGGTGGAAGACCCCGATGATGAGAAACAACTTTGGACTTGGTCTTCCCTTGCCCTGACGTGGGTCACCGGGGCCCCACTCTGGAGCCAGGCCTGGAGGGGGGGCATGATGGCGAGCGCCTGGTGGCCGGGCTTTTGCCCATGTAGCCCGGCTGGGCTCAGCCTGAAAAGGAAACATGGGTCCCCCCTCCCATGGGCCCACACCCGTGAGAGTGGCCAAAGGTGTCGGGTGCGATGTGAAATGGGTGGCAGCCGAGGGACAGGGCCCTGGCGGTCCGATCCTCGGTTGCAGAAGCTGGCTCTTGGGACGTGGAATGTCCCAAGAGCAACCTCAAGCACCAACCTCAAGTTGGTGCTTGAGGTTGAGAGGTTCTGGCTAGAAATAGTTGGTCTCACCTCAACGCATGGCTCTGGTTCTGGAACCAGTCTCCTTGAGAGGGGCTGGACATACTTCCACTCTGGAGTTGCCCACGGTGAGAGGCGTCGGGCAGGAGTGGGCATACTTGTTGCTCCCCATCTCGATGCCTGTATGTTGGGGTTTACCCTGGTGAACAAGAGGGTAGCCTCCCTCCGCCTATGGGTGGGGGGACGGGTTCTGACTGTTTGTGCATATGGGCCAAACAGCAGTTCAGATTACCCACCCTTCTTGGAGTCCTTAGAAGGGGTCCTGGAAAATGCCCTGCTGGGAGACTTCAACGCTCACATGGGCAATGGCAGTGAGGCCTGGAGGGACGTGGTTGCGAGGAACGCTCCCCCCAATCTGAACTCGAGTGATGTTCTGTTGTTGGACTTCTGTGCTCGTCAAGGATTGTCCATAATGAACACCATGTTCAGGCATAAGGGTGTCCATATGTGCACTTGGCACCAGGACACCCAAGGCCGCAGTTTGATGATCGATTTTGTCATCGTTTCATCGGATCTGCGGCCGTATGTCTTGGACACTCTGGTGAAGAGAGGTGCGGAGTTGTCCACCTCTCTTCACCCGAAAGGTGAGTTGGTGGTGAGTTGGCTCCAGTGGTGGGGGAGGATGCCGGTCAGACCTGGCAGGCCCAAACGTGTTGTGAGGGTCTGCTGGGAACGTCTGGCGGAATCCCCTGTGAGACGGGGCTTTAACGCCCATCTCCGGCAGAACTTCGAACACATTCTCGGGGGCGTGGGGGACACTGAGTCTGAGTGGACCATGTTCTGTACCTCCATTGTTGAGGCGGCTCACCGGAGCTGTGGCCGCAAGGTTGTCTGTGCCTGTCGTGGCGGCAACCCTCGAACCTGTTGGTGGACACCTTCGGTGAGGGATACTGTCAGGCTGAAGAAGGAGTTCTATCAGGCTCTTTTGGCCTCTGGGACTCCAGAAGCAGCTGATGGGTACCGGCGGGTGAAGCAGCATGCGGCCCGGGTGGTTGCTGAGGCAAAAACTCGGGTGTGGGAGGAGTTCGGAGAGGCCATGGAAAAAGACTTCCGTATGGCTTCGAAGAAATATACTTAATAAAGTAAAAAATATTGTAAAGTATTATTATCAAGGAACATAATTAAATATTACCATTTGTCTGTATGCATTCCTTTATTTCCAAATTTGTTATAGACCATGTCTCTCACTGTGGACATGAACCTTAGGTGAAAATTTCAAACCCCTCCATGATTTCTAAGTGGGAGAACTTGCAATGTTGCAGGGTGTTCAAATACTTATTTTCCTCACTGTATTATGGACAGTAATAGCTTAAGTATGACCATTTTTGCAGCTAAGTTTCAATGAACTGTGCAATATTTTAAAATGCAATTTTTTATACTTTGTGTTCTGCACATGTTCCATGAAGATTTGAGATGAATAATAGAGCACATGCCCCAATATTTATGTTTAACATAATTTCAACATTGTTTTAAAAAAAAATAAAAAATCGAAATGATTTGAAATGAAAAGTTTTAGACTTTTGGACTTCAAGGTTTTCCCCAGAAAACTTTCTAAGCCCGGTAATTGGGTGAATGGCAGTCATTCATCCAGCGGCCCGTTGTGTTTTTGAGTTAAAAAATGTTTTAACTCAAAAGCTGACAGGAAATTTGAAAATATCCCTTTGTAATCATTTGTTATTGGAAGATTAACATCAGAACACCAACTGCAACATCTTAAAAAATGCAAACATAAAAAAACTTAAGTAAATAGGTAATGCTAATACTGGTGGGGGCATAAGTAAAGCCTGATGGCCTGCCAGGCTTATAATACACTGGGGGAAACCCTGGACTTATTTGCCTGACTTGACTTGAGACTTGACTTGGGACTTGAGGATAGATAATTGAGTTTTACAGAACACTGACTTGGCCCCACCTATGAAACAAACACAAGCATCTAGCACTAATGGGAGGAATGTCTTGTGGACTTTTACCAAGCACACAAAGAAACTGGTACTACTGAAGCTACTCCATTTGTTTAGTTTTTGTGAAGGAGGATGTTGCGCTCAGTGTCTTCTTAAGAGGTTTTTGTGTCGTTACCTTCAGTGGGACCTGTTGCAGCCCCACCACATGTGAGGAGGTTACCAGATTGTTTAATGTGTTTGGTTTGTTTGAAACAATACAGTGTGAAAGCGAACCACACCAGCTGAAAATGAAACAAATGTTGAAATTCTGGTTCCCAATTGAACCAAGTCTACCTGACTATCAGGAATGAAAACATCCTAAATATGATCACCTTATGTACAAGAAAAAACTTAAATGATACAGTAATACAACTGATTTTACTGAAAATTTTTTATGAAAGGTAAAAACCCAGAAACACCCAGGTATGGAGAAAATTCAACTGGAACAATATAGCGCTATTTTTATTTTGTACTCAAAGATTAGGAAGAATATTCCAGCAATTCCAGAGTATTGCTGGAAACTCTGTGGTAAGATAGATGTAGATCGCATACACATATTCTGGCCTTGTCAAAAGATAACTGGATAAAATAATTCTAACTCTTTAAAAATAACACGATGTAAAAACCCAGAACATTTCGGACAGTCTATTTGGGATGTCTTACATGGGATACTACTATCAGAAGATGAATACGTGGTAAAACTGCAAGAAACCCATCACAAGGTTATGGTCTGAAGGGGATCCTCCAAATGTGGAGCAGTGGCTATAGAGGAGATATCTGTGATGAAAAACTCACAGATATCTAAAGTTTGCAGATGATGCCACCATTCTGGTTCTGATGGCAAACAGTGATGAGACCCTGTACAGACAGGAGA
>CAEGAD010028292.1:0-18815 GCA_903067055.1 Poeciliopsis paucimaculata
CAGTGAGCAGCATGTAGGCTGCTACTGCATCGGGCTGCCTTCAGGGACAGTCGGAAATTACAGTTTTCCTGGCAAATCTTTGCCGATCTCATAAGTATTATATTTTAAAATTACCATTTCCAGTGGGGTGGCAGTAGGGGTGGCAAGGGCTCTGTTGAGGGTGGCAAATGCCACCCCTCTGGCTCCGCCACTGACATGTAGTACTGTGATAGATGTGCTCTGTTTATAAACATCATGTACATTTTCCTCTCCTACTCCATTTGTGCAGCACTTTTTTCCATGAATAATCACACTTTGTCAATGATCAACTACGGCACTGTGGAGTACAAGTCTGGATGGTCTTCCATCTATCCTGAGAATTACTCTTCTGTCTCTGCACATCAAATAGTCAAAGACCATTTAAAAAGGTAATTTTCTTTTATTATTCATAGGGGAGTGACCTCTCCAACTGCCACACTACGAGAACTCCAAAACAGAGGCTTTGTTCATGTGTTTTGGGTGGTTCTTTTGTCCTTACTCATCCTTTCAAAGACATTCATAAAACCTTTTAAAATAGCTGTTTTGTCTTGCTTTTTGCTTAATCTGATCAGTTGCATTAAAAATACCACTGATCTTTTCTTTCAAAGAAAATTCACTAGAATTTTCAGTGGGTGGCAATCACAATGTTCTTGGTGTGCATCAATACATAATGACTCTATGTCTTTCTGCCAGAAAACGTAGAGTCGTTATGTATTGTTGAAGTCCTGTTTCTTCAGCTGAATATTTTTCATGGATAGTTCCCCTATTTGCCTTTGACTACCTTCTGATGGTAGTCACAGACAAGTTCAGTTTGCTTGAAGTCTTGTTTTTCCAACCTCTAGATTTTATACATAAAGCCACACAAGCTTCATTGGGCAGGCATTGACTAAATTTTGCTGTTGCAGAAGAAAATATATTGGCCAATGATATAAAAAGCAGACAGCAAATCACGTTTCACTCAAGTAGCTCAAGAACCAGCTTGGAGAAAGAAACTTACTGAGGACATGTTGCAGCCTCACTTGAGTCTTCAGCCATCTTTCAGAGTTTCCTCTCTTGTTTGGAAAAAGACACTGGGTCACATACCAGTTACCCAGTGACTTATGACCATCGTTTTGTCATAAGTATTCTGAAGATGATCTGTGTGTTTCAGGATGTCCTTCTGGCCTTGTCAAATTTGCAATTTCAATCAAAATTGTTGTTAAATAAATCAACAAGAAGTGGGTGAAATCTTGTGGCCCATGTGAAAATAAGCAGTCTGGTTTATAGTTAGAAAATAACTACACTGAACAAAATATAAATGCCCCAGGTCAAAGTTAAGAGTTTTATGAATATTTGGGTTGCGCAATATATAGAAAAACTTAAAATATATTTTCAGTAATTACCGATCTTCATATCGGCATTGATAACATCATGGAATGGCCATTTGTAGCAGATTGACAGTCCTTTGATCAGGATAGGGGTCAGGTTGAAGAATTTGATTCTGACAAAGTTGGCTTCTCGTAGGTGGTTACAGTCTGTTGTGCAGACCAATAGTCTCATCAGCTGTGTGAGTCGCTGGTTACACAGATGGACGTGCCTGATGTGGCGATCTTTTGCTCGAGTGGTCACACATGGCTGACAAGCATGAGGTTGATTTGCAGAAGTGCCAGTCTGTTGGAAACAATTTCTTAAACAGCCTTTTGGTTGATAATGGACATTACTGCAATGATACTGCTATGGTGGACATCCCTGCATCCAATATGCCAATGGCATGCTCCTGCAGAGCTTGGAACATCTGAGGCTTTATGACTTGTGACAAAATTTGACATTTTGGGGTGGCCTTTTATTGTCCCCAGTCCAAGCATTGTCCAGTTGTTGCTCATTTTGTGTGATCATTTTGTGATCACACAAATCATTTTACTCAGTGCATGCCCCACCCATGCACTGAGTAGTGCTCGCTGACAGCAAGTTGGATTAAGCTGCATACCTGAGCAGCTTCATACGTTTGTGCCCCTCTGCTGTTGTGTTTGAATGGGTGAGGTAGTCATCAATCAGGATACTTTGTGAATTGGTCCCTGCCTTGAATGCTGTTTCAAGACAGGGTCTGAGGTTGTATCTAAAGGATAATGCTACTGGTAAGTTTACTAGTTTAACATGGGTTCTAAGAGAACTGCAATATCCAACAGATTTACAGAAAAGGAAATTAATTATGCTGTCTTCTTTCTTTTTATGGAGTCTGTGTTGGTCGTTCGATGGATTGCAGATTTGGGTCCCTTTACATGAAAGGAAAAAAACCTTCCATTGTTCTTTTCCACTTCACAGTTTCTAGACATCAAAATTTAAGGTCTTTCTTGAGCCACAGTGGCATGTGGCTGCACAAGACTACTTTGAGGCTGGGATACCTTGGATAGAGTGCTAGAGGTCCTCCTAAAAATGATGTGGCTTCCATTAACAAAATACAAAGTCTATGTGACTTCTGCAATTTTAGCAGCAGATGGCAGTCTCTGACAGGTAATTATTAGATGAAAGAGAGCAGGCTAGAGAGAGAGATAGTGAGAGTGAGAAAAAGAGAGAGAGAGACCCTTTAGAATTTGGGACAAATGGAACTAAATAGAACACCATCCCCATTTGGAGCTGTAATAGTCTTGACGTTTGTCTGTCTGAGAAGAGCTTCAGTATATTGTCCTTTGGATTCAGCCTTCCTCTATCACAGTTGACAATGCTGAAACCCACAGACTCCCTGGAGCTCATATATTACCTAAACTGTTTATACAGGGAACCCAGGACTGTTGTACTCCACAAGGGATCCACCGGCCTTGGCTTCAACATAGTGGGGGGAGAAGATGGTGAAGGCATCTTTGTCTCCTTCATCTTATTAGGCGGGCCAGCAGACCTCAGTGGAGAGTTGAGGCGGGGTGATGAAATCCTATCTGTAAGTACTGAAAATACACTGTGCCTAGTTTTGCTACTTGCTAAATGCTACGTAAAAACCTTTAAAGAATGGATATTATCGTGTTTTCAAGTACATTTACCCAAGACTGTATTGTTTGAACACAACAGTTTTAACCCAATACAATTTAGGTTACAACTGTATTGTAGATTCCTTTCAGACAAGCCAATGAATTAACAAATCAATCTTTTTATAATTCTTGATGCACCATAATACTTTGTAATATTATCAAAGGAGCTCAGTTTGTTCCATTAGAACATTTTCAGTTATAAATCACAATTTTTAATGAGAAATTATTATTAAACTATTATAGAATTGACACAACCCTTCAAAGTCTATAATTCAGATATTTATTATTGCTGTAATAACATTATTATTATTATTATTATTATTATTATTATTATTATTATTATTATTATTATTATTACATCTTCAAGGTCTTTTCTTAACAAGTTACTTGCTTTTTTTTTTTTTTTTTTTTTTTTTTTTTTCCTGCCACTAATTTTTTAAAATTTTTAATAAAAATTTTACTTTTTTTTTTTTTTTTTTTTTTTTTTTTTTTTGGCCTGCCAGTACATCTTGGCTAAAACACATCTACATCAAGAGTGGTAGCAAATATCTGAAATATATTGTAGACATTTGACAAACTTTTGCTTTTAAATAGAATACTGATTCATATTTAATGAAAAGCTTTCTAAACCATTCATTGTTTAGATGTATTTTTAACTGAAATATATAAATAGAAGAATATGAATAGATTAGTGAACAGAAGAAGCAAGATCCAAACAAAACTGTCATTTTGATGCTCTTTGTAACTTTGTAGATTCCTAGGTCACTGTGACACTGCATGCGATTAAATTTTTCTCCAGTTACCATCAAGAGATGGTAATTGGAAAATGAAATTAGACAATGTTCTTGCAATGGCCTGATTTTCTGATCTAACAATAACGTTTCTCACTTGACCTCACCTAAATGTCTTTGCACACTATTTTCATACTTTTAAACAATGTTGTCTTTTTTGATGCTACTGTTTTAAACTGATCATGACCATGAATTTCTGTTTATGCAAACATCAGTGTAATGTATTAGAAAAACAGAAATATTTTTTCATCACATTTTAATTTAATGTTCTTAAATAAAATTATTCTCTTAATATGTTAATATGCTCACTTCTTTTACTCACCATTCTATCCACCACACTGAAGCTGAAATGCATGCTATATAAAGTGTACTTATAAACATGTCTTTGGTTATATCTTGTGAATTGACGCTTTATTTAAACAGGTTAATGGCATTGACCTTCGTGGAGCCACACATGAACAGGCAGCAGCTGCACTGAAGGGAGCCGGGCAGGTGGTCACCATTGTTGCTCAGTACAAACCAGAAGGTTCGTCGGGAAAATTTAATTATTCTGGAAGTCCATAAAGCCATAGAGTAAGTGCCAAAAAACAGAATGTATGGGTGCAGTGGTGCAACACAAACCATGTATGGAGGCCTTAGTCCTAGATGTGATCATCATGGGCTCAAGGCCCAGCAAAGAAGACCTTTGTTGCACGTCTTCCTCCTCTTTCATAAGCCACTTCCCTATCTAACAACTGTTGAATAAAGGCCACTAGAGCAAACAGCACTTTTCTTTTTTTCTTTTTAAAAACAACCAGCATTTATGCCATGTATTTTTTTAAATATACAAGTTACTTGTATATTTAAGTAACTTGTATATTTACTTAAATATACAAGTATTTTTTTATACTTGTATATTTAAGTATATACAATATATTATATTGTATATACTTAAATATACAATATAATATTTTTTTATGAAGGATTTATTAGTGGTAAAAAAAAAGTGACTAACAGACTTAGTACTTATATGGTAATATGCTTCATTGTTGTAGCACATTGAAACCTAAGGATGACTCTCCAAGATGCCAGCAGGTTAAATGCACACTAAATCTGAGCTGATGTACAGCACACTTTTACTATAGATATCCATTACTCATACTGTTACGTTTATCACCTAAACATTCTTACACACTGGGAAGGAAGAGAGAGAATTGAGGATTTGATTTTACACTCAGAACCCCCTTTCAGTACTGCCATTTATTACAATTCAGGCGTTTCCTACGTTACAAATCACTTGACATCTGTTGTCTATAGGGGGAGGGGCAAACGGAAACCCAGCTGTCAAACACAGAGTCACAAACCCAAATCTAAAACAATGATGTTATCCTGTCTCCTTAAATGTAGTTGTTGTCTTCAAGCAGTTCTTGTAGTTCTCTCTCTGGGTCATAAACTTTATCTCTTAGTCTTTGATGTCCTCTCCTGCTAGGTGTCAGCTCTTGGCTCCCGGCCATCTGTCCCCAATCTGTTACGCTTCCTGCTACAAAGATCTTACACAAAGCACAACTTCTAGAACATATAAACAATCTACCAGTTCATAAGGATAATGATTAGTGTTTATACAAGTTATTAATTTAAACCTATCACATACTGTACATTTTCAGTGTTCAGTGTCAGTGTTAGCTGTACATTCAGCTAACACTGACACTTTTCATTTATTTTTCAGATTTTCGGAGTTTTTTTTCTCTTCTGGCTTGATATATGTTTGATAAATAAACACCTTTTACATTTGAGAATTAGAATAATTTTACAATCATAACACCAGATTTTAGTTAACTCTAGACGAAACTTCTACAAGGACTGAAAAACAATTTAATGCAGACCCAATATAATTACAGTGAAAAAATGTAGCAAAATATGCCACAAATTTAAAAAAAATTTTACGTTCTTCTGTTTCATGTCTGAAAATTTTGCCATGAAGAATATGGACGTTTTGAAGCAAAAATCAATGACCTTCGAGAACACATGACGAACCACAGTTTGAACTCTGGGTCAGGGTATCTGCGAACCAATCAGAAGAAATCACTCTATGTCAGGTTAGTCCCATTTCATATAACCCTAAAAAACTGTATTTAGGGTGACCTAATTTACATATCACAGAATGTTAATATGAGATTGCACCTCTTTCTTTCATCTGAGAAAGCATCTCATGTCTCAATTGTAAGCTTAAAAGCAGAAATTGCATAATTGAATTACATCCTAAACCTAACAATGTCTGGTTGTCTTCCTATGTGTAGGGCACTGTTTGACTATGAGAAGTCAAAGGACAGTGGACTACCAAGCCAGGGGCTGAGTTTCAAGTATGGTGATATCCTTCATGTTACCAATGCCTCAGATGATGAGTGGTGGCAGGCCTGCCGTGTCACTAGTCATGGAGACAGCAAGGAGATAGGAGTCATTCCCAGCAAGAAAAGGTAATACCTGTACACAGTTCTTATGCAGTTCTTCTGAGGAAGCTAACACTGACACTTTTCATTTATTTTTCAGATTTTCGGAGTTACAGTTGAAACCATATGCTATGGCTACTCTTGCATAATAACAAGGTCCAAAAATCAAAAATGCCAGAATAGTTTTTCAGGAGGAGATTGTCGACTCACTCAAAATAAAAAGCGCCCGCAGAGAGCTTTCTGGTTTCAAAGAGTATTTTCTTTACTTACAAAAATAACAGAAATATTCTCCGAGTTGACTTCATACAAAAATTTTAATATAAACGTTAATGTTGTGGTAGAAAAACTGCTTCACTCCTTCACCAAACAATCAGATCAATCACAGCAGCTGCTTCTGCTTGTTAATCACAGCAGAAGGCTTACTGACAAAGAGGAAAGTCTCAGCAAAACAAATAAATAAATACTAGATCTGTCATTTGCATAGTCTTGGATCTGTAACATTAATAATTTAGCAAAACCTAAATTAATCTAATTCTTAATAGGCTCCAACACAATAGGTTTATACTGAATAAAACACACATTTTTTTTCCTCACTGTTTTCAGTCTGCAATTGTTGGTTAATAAGAAAATATATACACCTGAGTCAACGTGGTTTTCATTAATAAGAACACCAAATTTAACATCTTGGATAGTCATATCTATTAAATGGATCCAAGCAAGTTCAACAAAAGGACTATATTAGAATGTTCAAAAATCAAATAGTAGTTTCATAAATCTTAAAAATCTTAAATTAGGTTTAAATATTCAGTTTTTAGAGTATGATAATCTCGTCCATGTTTGAAGAGTATGAGCGTTGAAGCTTCCAATGCTAATGTTAGCTTATCTAGGCTAATAGCCTGTAGAAGAAGAAGAAAATCTTGGGTTTCTATTTGGAGAGGTAAGTCACCAGCCTCTCCAAGTTAACGCAAGTGAATAGCCTCCTTCTCATTTGCTATGTTGGCTGCTCAGTTATCAGAGCCAACCTATAATTACTTATGTCAGATTAATTACTTAAATTATTTAACTTTGGTAAACGACTTACTTGGTTGCTTGCAGAGTGGAGCGGAAGGAGCGGGCACGTCTAAAAACTGTGAAGTTTAATGCCAGTGCAGAATTGTGTGATTCAAAAGTGGTAAGTTCTTTTATTAAGATCTTATTCTTTTCCATATGAATCACAGCCTTCATTAATATTCAAAGTTTCCTTTTTGGCAGAACTCATCTTTAAGTTTCTTTACACGGCTTCTATTAATTACTCTTAGTCAATTATTGTTTAGTTTTTCTAACAATGTGATGATGGTTTCACCTTTGGGAGAGAGACACAGCTCTTACATTCAAGTTTGTATGTTTTTGCAGTTTCATCACAGCAACTTTCATGGTTATAAAATAAGACAGATAAATATGGTAAATGTGTTAACATGTAGTGTAAACCACTTTTGTGAGAGAAACTTTTGTTCTGAGTTTTTTTTTGTGAAACTCACCACTTTCTCACAGTCTCAATAGGACTGAAATGGTATTCTGATTGCACAGAGACCTCTGTGCAATCAGAATACCATATCAAGTTCCAACCTAAAAAAATCGTGATCCTTCATGTTTTATGTGCACTGCTTCCCCGTTTTATAGCTTGATGTGATATTTTGGGTTTTTATCATATCTCACTTGTTTTTTTTCCATAACGTAATTTTTCAAGTTGCTCAGAATTTATGGAATAATAAAAGTGCCACAAAAATTACATTTGTGAGTGAATTAATTGATTTAACAAATTGTGTATAAAAATAAATGTTCTTAAACAGAATTTGAAGAGTTGTATGTAGATGCATTAATTTTAACCTTATTATTTCCATGTTGAATTTAGTAATTTCTCTGTATTTGTAGCATTTACTGTATTGTTTTGTATTTGTTTTACAATTGCAACTTACCAGATGTTTTTCTAGTGGTTCAATCACATCAAGTTATCACACTAAAGTGTCATCCACTTCAATGTGATAAAAAATAACTGCATTTTGTGGTGATTCCTATATCATATGACCAAACAATTACACTAATGAACCATCTGATAATTTGAAAAATAAATGCCAAAAGTAATTTATTTTTGGTTGTGTGCATTATGTGTTGTGTGCAACACATAATGCACACAACCAAACCAGCTGAACAAAAGAGCTTTTAGTTTAAATCAAAACCACACTTTATGATAATCAATCAGTTATTAAGGTATTTTAGGCTCAAAGTCAACACTAAATATCAATTTAACATAAACCACGTGGAAGCATACTGATTTCTCTAAAGACAGTGGTGTAGAGAGCTGAATAAGTAGGATGGTGGTTAAATAAACTCACTTTTTGATGACACATGAAACTGACGATTAAAACATGAAGCAACAAATCTTTTGTTTTTATATCAACTGAAAAATAGAATTTTTTTCCCTGTATTGTTGACATTGCAATGAGTCAAAGTCATCCAGTAGTCATCTATTTCCTCAGGCAGACTATTCCTTCTATTTTTAAAATTTAAGGCCTTAAGCACTGACATTTCCTTTCTGTCTTTATTAACTCCCGTTGGTAACTTTGAAATTAAAATCAGTTAGTACTTCTTTACTACCAGCTTCAAACATGTGTATCAATGAAACTGCAGCATGACTATCGCTAAGTTAACTAAAACGTCCCAAAACAAATGGTTGCTGATGAATTGGTTAGATTTGGACATCAATCTTCAGCTCTACCATTCAATAGTGTAGAAATATCTGAATAGCTTATGAAAATCCTAGGTAAAATTTTGTAGTAGGTGTGTTTATAATATGTTTACAAATTCTACTGTGTAGGTTCAGTTTGTTCACTTTCACATTTACTAACTTGCAGACAGTAAATGTGTGCAGACTTGAGTTTTCATTTTAAATTGCAAACCAGGGCAAAGAGAGCTCTTCTCTTAAAATAGCTCTGCAGAGAAAATTGTGTCTCCCTGTACTGACACACTTTACACAGTTTTAAGAAGACCTTTCTTTCTTACTATGATGAATTTATAATTCACTGGCATACAGACGTATGCCCTATCACATAGTTTTAGTCCGATATATTTTTTTTCTGTTAACTGTGGTGTGTGTGTATGTGTGGGGGGATGTTCAGTCACTTTTTTTGCATGCTAAGGATACATTGTTGTAGGGCTGTAATGATTCGTCAAGTGGCTGGAGTACCTTGATTATTAAAATTACTTGAGGAAAACTTATCTGCTGAGAGAAAGAGAGCAAGAGAAGCCCTACATTGCTGTGTTGCCCAACCAACAATGCCCAACATTGTTTATTCCACGTTCCCAATAAACATGGAACAAATATTCCAAGTTTATTGGAATAAACATGGAATATTTTACGTAAAATATTCCATGTTTATTTGGCTCTGGCTTACCAAAAGGTAATGACCTCTGTTCACTCGTGTTGCTCCTGATTGGCTGCCAAGACCTTGGTTCAAACCACTACACCAAAATGAAGGTGTCGCTCCCAGGATTTACAGCACAGATAACCCTGCTGTTTTTTAAACACTTGTGAAAAAACCCTCCTTTCAGGACCTCTTAATATGCCTTAGGCTTGAAGTGTGATCCCGCTGTAGTTGGAACACACTCTGTGGTTCCCATTTTTCAATAGGAAAGCCACCACCCCGGCCTGCTAATCCAGGGGACTTGCCCCCGATGTCCACACAAGATTGCAGAGTTGTACTTTTCCAAGTCTAGTGCCATCAGTTCCGATATTGTGAACTTCCTAAACAATTTTGACATACTTGTTCCGGATGCTTAGGGAGACTTGGATTCTGATTTTACTCTTAAAGGATTCCAAGCTGCATTCCACTCATTTTCTTGTGGTAAAGCTTGTGAACCAGATAGATTTAGATCAGAAATCTAAAAAAGTAATTTAGATGTGATTGGCTCTCTCCTCTTTTATTGAAAGAGGGAATTTTTTCTCAGACTTTGTATAAACAGGCCTCATACCAGTTTGACCAGTTTGATTTGTGTCTTGTTTTCAAACACTCTGACTCCTAAACATTATGTGCCAGACCAACCTTCCTGGCTCTGCAGTTATCTCTTTAGATGCTCAGCAGGTATTCAACCAAACTGAGTGGGAGTATTTACTCACATTTCTCAAAAACCTCAATATTTTCTCATGACATTTGTTTGTCATGACCAATTCTTCCTGCAGCAAAATAGCCCAAAACATAATGTTGGAACCCCCATACTTCACAGTTGATATAGTGTTCCCAGGCATACAGGCATCCCCCCGTTTTCCTCCAATTATGAGCTCTTCTCTTCTCCAACATCATAAGGCTGTGAGCAGTAAGCCTCTTCTGCACCGATGGCTCATATTCCTTTTTGCTGTTTTCTATTATTAATTTAATAACTTATCTCCTTGAGCTTTAATATGTTCCAAATTTGGCTGGAGTTTCAGAACTGATAAAAGCAATGTTTTGTGGCTCTCCTGTCATTCTATCTCATGCAGTTGTGGAACATCAAGAAGTACCATTACCATGTAAGCAAGTAATTGGAAAACACAAAGTTGTATTACCTTTTCCAGCTCTCTATGGACTTTAAAGCTTTCTGTAAATCTGTAAGCATGTAAAAGCAATAATACCAGCATAGCCTTTGAATGGTCTTACCTTTCTTTATGTATAAAGACTGGTTTATACAGTTTATGCTGCTCTTTATGACCACCATAAACTGGTAATAAAGATATTGTACAAAAGACATTTTTTTAATGTCCCTTTAAATGTTTTGGAGAAAATTAAAATGTTAGAACCTTTAAAATGTACAGGGTACTGTAAAATAGTTACATGTTTCTTTTGTTTATGCCTGTTCATGAAGATCAAGTCAAAACCATTTTAGGGAAATTGAATAATAAAGCAAAACAAAAGGTACAAAATAGTTTTAAAATCTCTAGAATCTTTAAATAAAAGTGCCTTAAAAAATTATGAAAAAAAATAAAGAAAATATATTCATTGTCATATTCTTTCTATATATACCTTTTTTTTAAACTTTGAAAATCTGATATTTTATGTATCTGTTTTATTTTTATTTTATGAAGTTCTTCTACATTGCTGGTCAACCTTTAAGTTTATGGAAAATTGTGAAATCGATTCTCATTGATGTTGACACCTGATAAAAAATTTCATAGCTTTATTCAGAGAACAGTTCCCCTGCCATGCCCTAGTCAAACTATTTCAATAAAACACTGTGCAAAATGTTTGGACTCCAGACCTGGACACCTTGTCACAGTTGATGTTACCAGGAATTTTGTTCTCTACCAGAACATCATGACGGACATTGTCCAATCATCATCATAGGGTAATAAGCCAGGTCATTTTGGTTATGCAGCAGGACAATGATCCATAGCACAGTTGAATAACTCAAACATATATCAAAACAAAGTTTTGGAGTGGCGTAGACAAAGTCTGGACTTGAACCCAATTCAAATACTTTAAACCTTAAGAATGGCATATGATATTAAACATGTTGTTAATGCCTGAAAACCCTCCAAGGTAAATTAAGAGTTCCGCAAAGGAGAGTGGGCCAAGGTTTATGTGGTGATTTTAAAGACTTGTTTCCAGACATTGCAAACTCTGGATGTAAGTTGTTACTGCTAAGGGAGCTTATTTCCAGAATACCATGTCAATTTGAATAGCTGTTTTCAATTAATGAATGAAATCCTTATTTCGAAATTGATCTTTGCAATTTACTTAGCTTAACTTTAGCCAACATGGAAATTAGTATCATGATCTGATACATACATGTAAGTGCTGCAAAAAGGCAAAAATTGAAGACGTCTGTAAGGAGGCAAGTATTTCACTTTACAATTTCTACTGCTTATTAATTGCTGTCGTAGTGTATTATTGTTGTTGTTGTCTAATAATTACCAACACTCTCCCCTTTACGTTTGGTACAAAGAAAAAAGATTAAGATTCATATAAATTATTACCACTGCCCTGATGAATAGTAATACTGTTTGTTGTTACTGTAATAAACAATAATCAAATAAAAAAAGTTAGATTAAAGTTCCTGTGGCTTAATGTGATGCAGTGGTTAGAGTGTACAGTGATCTGTATACAGAGGCTACAGACTTTGATGCAGCCATCCCAAGTTAGACTGCAGTACTCTATTCTTTTGCTGCAGGTCTTTTCCCCATGCTCTCTGAACTTTTCTTGTCAGATTACTATAAAATAAAGGACACCAGTGGCATAAAAAATCTTTGAAAATATAGTTAGAAATTAAAATTCTGTCTTTGCTCAACATGATTTGGTTGACATTAAAGTTAGGTATCCATGAACCATGTGAATACAATTCACATTTTTTGTAAGTACTCATCTTAAGAGCATAGTTTCAGCTTCACTTTGTTGGTTTTAAATTGTTCTCTTGATGTCCCACTTCTTGCAAACATCTGCTTTGTCTGCATGAAGCTGACAGTTATGCATGCATGCCACATATTTTTTCTCCTTTCAGTCATTCACTGACAAGCAAAAAAAGAATTTCAGCTTTACACGAAAGCCCCCATTCTACAAGAACAAAGTTGCTGAACAGAATGGCAGTGATTCACAGCGTAAGTAATCTCAGACACACAATCACCTCAGCACAAGTTCAGTGTAAGTAAAATGGAGGACCATGTTACCGTGACAAAGTTTCTTTAACTTTTGGTCTTGTTTTTATTTTTGTTAGTCTGTTTCTATTATGCCTTCATGAGGCTTATCAGTCAACTGGAATAAGATTACCACTCACTTTTTTATATTATTTTGACATATGACCCACTTTTCCACTTTGTCATTGTAAGAACTTTTACATTTGCATCTGTATTTGTTTTTGTTTGTTTTGGTTGCTCCTGCTGGCTAGATATTTCTGTAAAGCTAAACTTGTGGGTGAACTGCCTCCAACCTTTTGAATGTGCAGCTGTTCCCTTTCCTTTTCATCTTATGCAACGGATCTCTTTGGATGATCAATAGGACATCGTGGGAATAGGTGATGATGGGTATGGGACAAGAACATTCAGTAAGTTGGTTTAGAAAGGATTTCTCACCTCTATTCAGCACGGCCAATTCAGAGTTACTCACTGTACATCAAAGGTGCCCAAAGTCGGTCTCGGAGGGCCGGCATCCTGCATGTTTTAGTTCTCTTCCTGGGGTTAGTAACAACCTTTTCAGCATGTCAAGCTTCTTATTAGGCCATCTAACGAGCCTAAGGATCATTGGGTCCAGGTGCATTAAACCAGGGAAATACTAAAACATGCAGGATGCCGGCCCTCAAGGACTGACTTTGCACACCACTGCTGTACATAAACATTTTTGTCTCAGCATGTCTCTCCTTTCTGTATTCCTGCATGCTGAAGCAGTTAATTTTTTACTATTTTTTTTATGTTGGACTGTCTGTCAAAGTGCAATTCTCATCTAAAGTTTGGAATGTGTGAGACCTTGTTCTGTTCTGTTTTCTTTTTACCATAATTTTTACCCAAAAGACTTGGTCTATTGATATTTTTTGGTCCCATCTTTGTTTATTGGTCTGTTAGGTAGCATTTCTAAAAGGTTAAAAGAGATGAAAGACATTATTTTTCATAGAAAACACTGACAAGCAGGCAGAATTTCTTTTCTTTCTTTTTTTTCAGTAATTCATGAAAACAATGTAATCACATAAAATTACATGAATTGTTTTTAAGAAGTAACATCCTTCTTCTACCACTTATTGGAGTTGGGTCATGGGGCTCGCAGCCTAAGTAGGGAGGCCCAGACGTCCCTCTTCTCAACCTCTTGGGCCAGCTCCTCTGGGGGAATCCCAAGGCCTTCCCAGGCCAGCCGAGAAACATAGTCCCTCCAGTATGTCCTGGGTCTTCTCCTGGGCCTCGTTCAGGTGGGATGTGCCTGTAACACCTCACCAGAAAGGCGTCCAGGAGTCATCTTGATCTGAGCCACCTCAACTGGCTCAGAAGTAACATAAGATGTTTTATTTAGTGAAGATGGTGTGAAGATGGTAAAGGACCAGGGGTCTTTAAATCCAGGCCGAGACGGCCATTGTCCCCAAATGTTTTGATGTGTCCCTGGTCCAATACACCTGAATAAAATGGGTGAATTACTTCCTCATTATGCAGCCTGTCTTTGTGTATGAAAGTATAAGACCCTAAAATTTGATGTTGGAGCATAAAAATATTGCCTGTGTATTAATTCTTTTCTTGAAATTTGTGTATGTATCCTTGGTACAGAGACCCCTAGAAACGTTTTTGCAGACCTGTGAAGACACAGTTGTACTAATCAATGCAACTAATGATAAATGCATGGATGAGTTTATCTAAAAACTCATCACCCTCCATTTCACAGAAGGCTGACTTTGTAATTCTCTTTACTTTGCATCTTAAAGTTCAGGTCTGAGTCCATCAAAATACTCAGAAACTATGTCTTGTTTTTAGGGTATCAGTTTAAATCAGATACCCTAAAGTTTGTAAAGCTTGAATTTCTGATTGCATTGAAGTTTATAACATATTTTAAAGCCTCAATGTGGATTTTTAACCTCTTAAAAGCTTGCCTAACAACCAGGAGCAAATATTTCAGCTTAAATCTATTTTTTTCAAATGACATGACTCTTACTTCATTCAAATTTTTCAATTGTGGGAAAAAGTTCTAATATTTTTCTCTTTTTATCTCAGCAGGAAGTCAAGATGATGTAAGACTCTCCTATGAATACGTGTTACGCCAAGAAAGTAAGTGGATTGTCTGAAAAAGGATCAAATAACAAATACTCAGTAGGAAATTCCCCTAACAGAATCTGAATGTAGTTTTGATGTTGAATTATGGTCATTGTAATAGACCTAAAGCAAGAGAAGTTTGGTTTCATTTTACATCAGACAGTGAGAAAAACAGTTGAATCTGTCTTTTTATTCGATTTCTGTAAACTTCTTGTTTGAGCTATAAATAAATGAAGATCAGCCCATCCTAGCATGGTGGAGGTCAGAGGTATGAAGCAGATTGAATTAGGCTCTCCAAAGACCACTCGTTTACTGACTGATATTACAGAGGAGTCTTAATCCTGTGTGAGAAGCCTTACAAATCATGCCAAATGTATATAACTATTAAAGAATCTCCCTGTTCACTTGGGGTGAAAACACCTTCACTGTTGTTTTCACTTTGTGCCTGCGATTTTGTGTCTGGTATAAAACATATTTTATACCAGAAATTGCTTTAAATGTACAGTAAATACAGTTACATCAAGGTTGAGCTGGTAAATTTAAAAAGACTTCTTTTTGCCTTAGTCAAGGTTGGCAATTTTTCTGACAACCCATTATAATTATAACAACATTGAAAAAAAAAACAAATAAAATGGCAAATGTGCTGCAATTTTAAGAAAGGTTAATGACAGTGCCGAAATCCTTTGTATTCCTGTTCAGTTGATTATGCTAGACCTGTCATCATTCTTGGACCCATGAAGGACAAAATCAATGAAGATCTAATTGCAGAGTTTCCAGACAAGTTTGGTTCTTGTGTCCCACGTAAGTTCCAATATATAAATGTAGTTTTTGCATATCAGTGAACACACAGACAATAACTGGGCATTAGGCACTTGGGTTTTTCCATTATGTAGTTTCTATTTGTCTTAAATGATTCCATTTGAGACAAATGGAATCATTTATCATCTCCAGCTATCACAGTTGGAGGTGATAGCTGAATCATCTCCAATTATTTTGGAGATGAACTATATTGGATTTCAAGTCCAATAAATTCTGGGTTAGTGAGGTTTTACACCAATGTAAAAAGTTTTTGTTTTGTTTTCTGAATTAAAACTTAGATTGTAGTAAGTATCCTTGCCGTTACGATATGCTAAGAATATATTCTCTTCCTTATACCACAAGACACCACAAGGCCAAAAAGGAGCTATGAAGTTGATGGGCAAGACTATCTCTTCATGATGTCCAGAGAGCAGATGGAGAAAGACATCCAAGAGCACAAGTTCATAGAAGCTGGACAATACAATGACAATCTTTATGGGACCAGTGTCCAGTCTGTAAAATATGTAGCTGAAAGGGTAATATTATTTCATTCTACTTCATGTTGGCTCTAGTACACAGAAGCATAAATGTTGTATAAAAAAAAAAAAGTTGTAATGTTATTGTTCCGGCTAATTTGTTTTCTTTTCTTAAGCAACAAACCAGGGAAAAACATAACAGATAATTATTTTTTCTTTATAAGAATTTTATTAGAATATCTTCTAAATCACTATGTCTTTTTAGGGCAAACACTGTATTCTGGATGTCTCTGGAAATGCTATTAAACGACTTCAAGTAGCACAGTTGCATCCAATAGCCATCTTGATAAAACCTAAGTCTGCTGATTCACTAATGTGAGTATTTCTGTGGTCTTCAGTAACATATCAGTTTTAAATATTATTTTTTAACCAAAGCTATTAAGATAGTGGGTTGCTTCCAAACACAGCAACAACAGAAATGGCTCTGAGCATCCCAAGAGATGAAGACAGTTTTCTGTTTTTTTTTTCCTATTTAAAACATCTTCCTTTAAGAAAAATAATTTATAGTCCTGTTCTGTGTCAATAAAAAAAATATGTCTGTCTGTCTGTCCATACGTACGTACGTACATATGTATGTATGTATGTATGAAAGTACGTAGGAGTCATCTAGATATGTAAAGTCCTAGTGTTCTGCTTTAAAGTATGGAACTCTGAATTAAACCAGGGAGCTAATGGCTAGAGTCTGAGAATGCGCCAGTTGGGTGATGGACCGTTTTATTCTAGTCATGTTAGCTCCACAATGGCTAACATGCATTGTTTTGTAACAGTGCAGAGCTGGTTTTCCAATTCCAACACTCTCGCCTCAAATGCTACAAAAGTGCTACATTTATTACATGTACCATTATCAATATATGAGGCAGAAGAGTTACTGAACATCTGACACACAGAACCAAAAAGAAGAGATTCAGACAGACTGGAAATAACAAGAGAAGTCATTGTAGTGCTGATGCTCAGTTAACACCAAGCAAGCCCTTACCATGCCAAATAAAAAAAAGAAATTGTGTGAAACATAAAGAGTTCAATACACATAGTACTTGTTTTAATGTGCCTTTGTGTTTGTATAACTCACTAAGGTCTCAGGACAGAGAAATTAGATCAAATCAAAAGAGTCTCAAATATCAACATATCCACAGAGTGCAATAGCGACAATAGAAATAGACAAGTTTTATCCTTCAGAGAAAAAACAGTGTAAGGATTTGGATTTTCTCTGTATGTTCGTTCCTATGTTGTCAGGTCTTCCCCTTAATTGAAAACAAGGGACAGGCCCCAGCTGTCATAATTTTTTACCACAACCTTATCCTCACCACATTATCAACCCAATTCTTGACGTACAGACCACTACAGTAAATGCTTCCTGCCTTCAGCGTTAGCAACAACTCGTTAAAGAAACTTGAATAATGAGTTACAGCAAATTGTATTTCTCTGGGGATAAATAAAAAATTTTTTTTAAATTAAATTTTATTTTTGAATTCATGTTGACCTTGTGATGGCTGACCTGATGAGAGTAATATGCCTCATGCTCCATTACAGAGGTACTAGCAATCTTTAATGTCTCCTGAACAGCATGTCTGTTTCTAGAAATGAATGAAAAAAACATTTAATTTTATCCTTTGTCATACCCAGGGACATGAATAAGAAATTGACTGAGGAACAAGCGAAGAAGATAATTGAAAAGGCTGTGAAGCTGGAGAGAGAGTTTGGAGAATTCTTTACAGGTAAAGTTTTACTATCAATACAAATACAATGTCACAACCAGGCCTATTTCTTAAACATTGCAGAAACAAACAATAGCCAACTTTAAACTTACAACAAAAACTTGTTCATATAAATTTCAAACTTTCAGACCTGTTGAAAGAAAAGAAGAAAACAGAGGATGGTGTTCTCTGAACCTCATCTAAACTTTTTGTGTGCAGTATAGACATAGATAAAACTAATTTCTATTCTCAATATTTTATTCAGTTAGCAGAGGACAGACATCAGGTTTCCACCTTCCATCACTTAAAATAATATTGTTTTAGATTTTACATTTGTTTTGATATATTTAATGTCACCTATAATTCAGCATCATATTTTTTCAGTAAACAATTAGCAATTGTTTTATTTAACTGATATCAACACTTTTGCTACCAAGATAGCAAGGGCTCTGCATCTGACAGGGGAGTAAACGCCTTAGTGATAAAAAAAATCTTACTGATTTTCCAAGTTACTTATAGAAATCTTTCAACTTGGCTGTGATGTTATACAAAATAGGACTAATAAAAGGCTAAAGACTGACCTGCTGCAATGACTGGATTAAGTTTGCATGAAAAGAAAAGGTAGTCAAACTATAATACCAAACATTTGCATTCCATGACCAAACAGCCTGGGAATACAAAGAACACCAGGGCCCCATTTCAGACACGGGATGAGTGAAAATTCTGAGTAGGTTCTGGGGTAACTACACTGTAAAAATAATTAGGGTGGTTAAACTTAAAAACTTGAGTTCAATTGCTGCCTTAAAAACACAAGTTAGCACAACT
>CAEGAD010028298.1:0-25060 GCA_903067055.1 Poeciliopsis paucimaculata
TTTTTTTCTTACCTTAACCTTCTAAAATTGGCAAAGTTTTCCTGCTGAAACCGCATGTGTCCCAGTCCTTTGCCATGGCAATCTTGTAGTATCAGTGAGAAAGTTACTGCCCCCTGTTGGATTATCAGTGCACTACATGTGTCTAATTCTATACATCGGGTTTTTTAGGGGAAGAAATGTCACGCTGCTCATTTGGAGGTCTCAAAAACTCATGTATCACATATGATACGTTTGGCGTTATAGGGTTAATTATGTAATTATGTATCTATCTGTTTAATTCCTATTTAATAATATTTTTATGACTGCTACTTCTATTTTATTTCAATATGATTTTTGAATTTGGTTTTATGTTATATTTTTTCTATCATTAATGTGACGTTTGATTATATGTTTATTATTATTATTTTTAGTTAGATTCATTTATTGAAAACATAATTATGTTTTGTTTTGTTTTTGTCTCATTAATGTTTCATATCAACCAGAACCTACCAGACTGAACATAAACAGCTTTTGGGTTATTTTTTGCATTTATTGAGATTAAAATAACAGTTCGATCTGGTGAACTGGTTGAACTGGGAATCTCCCAGTCCCTGCTCAGCCTAGCTGGTTTCCAGTCTAGTTGTTTATCCTTCATGGTTTCTGGGTAAATATTTAAATATGAGCCTTTAAATAACTTTATGTTTGTTTCCATGTTGAACAACTGAAGGAATGAATCACTTGATGAACCGGTTCTTTCCCCTCAGGCTGCTGGGAACCGAACCGCCGCTGCTCTTTTTATTATTGTTATTGATATTATTGTTGTTTTTGTTTTGGCCTCCAGCGCCAACCCGAGGTGATCTATGACGTCATAAGTGAACACCCCCCGCTGCTCTGAGGAACCGAACTGGATCAGGAAGAACCAGACAGAAACTGGAGTTCCCAGGAATCGGAGCTCCGCGGCTCCACGCCCGACCAGAACACGCCCCTTCCACGGAACCACTTCAGCCCGGGATCCGAACCGACACAGAGGGCTGCGAGCGCTGCTGCTGATCGGACCGGACCGGACCGGAACCGGACCGGACCGGACCGGACCGGACCGGACAGGTGGCTGGATGAAGGAGCTGCAGGCGGAACCAGCTGCGAGGATGGAGGGTGAGAAACATAGAAACAAACATTCTGCACTTCTAGAATTATGATCTATGTCTCGATCCTAGAGCGAAGATTGAGATACATTTAGAGATTCACTTATTATTATTATTATTATTATTATTATTATTATTATTATTATTATTATTATTTTGTGCATTTATTCAAACCTTCAAAAACAACATAATAAACTTTACAACAGAATTAAAATGACCTGATTTATAAATGTTTCTATTTAATATTAAACACTCAAATGATGTTAAGTTCAAAGTAACTTTTTTTTAAAGCATGTTTAGGTCAAAGGTCAAAGTGCAAACATGAGGGAACTAAGAACAGCAGAAATTCATATAAAACAAAACATATTTAATAAATAAAATGCTTAAGTTAAAAGGAAAATGGCTTAAAAATTGAAGGGTTTTATTAAAAATACTAGAATAAAACAATATTTTGCTCTAAAATAAGAAAACAACAAAAATAAAAATAAAAAAGTAAAAACTTGATTCAAATTTTCTAAAAAACTTTATAATAATGAATCATTTAAAGACCAACCAGCTGTTTCTTTAACTGCTGGACAGTTAAAGGTCACTTATCTAAACTGTAAACACAGCTCAGAGTCGGGGTCAGAGGTCACAGCCAGCCGCCTCCGTCCAGAGAAAATTCATTTTATTAATGATGATCTGATCCTGCTTCATATCAGATGAAGCAGGATCAGATCATCACTAATTAGTTAAATTATTACCCAATAATTATTGGTTAATAATTTAGAGTTTATTGACCAAATAAAGGCAGAACACCGTGGTTAGTATAAAACATCCCAGAGCCGAACCTGAACGCATCACAGTCCGTCAGAGCCGAACCTGAACGCATCACGGTCCATGAGAGTTGAACCTGAACGCATCACAGTCCATGAGAGTTGAACCTGAACGCATCACGGTCCATGAGAGCCGAACCTGAACGCATCACGGTCCATGAGAGTTGAACTTGAACGCATCACGGTCCATGAGAGTTGAACCTGAACGCATCACAGTCCGTCAGAGCCGAACCTGAACGCATCACGGTTCATTTCCATTTTATGATCCAGCTGATGAACCGTCATTCAAATCCAGAGTCCAGAACAAACCGTCTGTTTTCCTCGATGCTGCGCTAATAAAAGCTGCTTTGTTCCAGCAGGCCGACCAGTTTGAACAACACACACACTCACACCTACCTATATACACACACACACACTCACACACACACTCACACACACACACACACACACACATACTCACACTCTGTGACATGCCAGCAGACGTTTCCTGCCATTTCCTGGTTCACATGTCTATTCCTCATCCTTTATCAGTTTCTCTATCTTTGCTCCGTCAGAACTAAATCTGGACCGGTTCCTGGTTCTGTTCCTTCATGTCAGAACCTGATGAGAACTGAACCTGCAGTAAAGTTTACAGAACCGTCCACACGCAGAGGAGCAGCTGGAAGTTTATTTACCAAGGAGACAAACATGCAGCTGTTCAGCTGGCTGCACACTGAATGTCAGAAGGTTTAAACACCAGATTATCACTGCTTTAAAATCAGATTGTGTTAATCTGCACTTTACAATCCACAGCTGCACCAAATTATTCATCCTTATAATCCTCTTCTGTTATTTGACTGAAACGGTGTAAATATTTGAGTTTATCTGAATCGTCCAGCTGCTGACCTGAAACCCGAGAACTGCAGCGTAAATAAGAAAGTTGTTTTAGTCAGAAACTGACATTAAAACTTAGATAAAATATAAATACTGAGCCTCTTCACTTCCTGCCAGTGTGTTTCTGGTTGTCAGACGGTTCTGTAGTTTCCTGAATGTCTGGCAGGAATCAGATCTGAGTGAAACCTGGGAGTCAAAACTTTTTCACATCGCGCCACATTAGTTCAGGTTTTTTCCCACTAAATGAAATATTTATTTAAACTGTCACTGAAATGATCAACTGCTTTATTCCTAAATCTATTTTTGCTGCTAAATTATTGAATAAAGAGACATTTGAATTTAATAATAAAGATATTTATAGCTTTTCAGATTGCAGATTCCAGAGTTTCTCTGTTCGTTCGGTTTTTCTTTAGGAATCTGGACGCTGACATTAGCATTAGCTGCTACATGTTAGCATTAAGATGCTATTCTTGAATAGCTGCACTGACATGCTAACTGTTTTTAGCACAATTGGAACAAAACAAAACTGTTGTTAGTGGATGTTATTGGAACCTTTTAATATAAAAAACAATCTGATTAATCACATCAAAGTGTATGAAATTAATTAATCTAATTAACGCGTTAAAGATCCGGCCCTGTTTGAAAACAAATTCTGAAAATTTAACGTGGTATTAAAATTGCAGATGATCTGAAAATTTTAACATTAAACAGTCAAAACGATCTGACAAAAGCAGGAGGCATTTAATGAGTGGAGGTGATTACTGGATGAGAATATCTGAAACTAAAAGCAAACGATGAAGGTGAGGATGACTAATCATGACAGGAGGGAGGAATGAGGAAGAAACAGAAAGTTAACAACATGATGACAACAGAAAACAAGAGTGACCAGAAATACAAACACAAGTAACACAATCAGAAGCAGAATATTAAATAAACAGAAGATTGATGATGATGATGATGATGATGATGATGATGATGATGATGATGATGATGATGATGATGATGACAGGAAGATCACCAAAATAAAACAAGAACTGATTTAAAGGAAAACAGAAACTAAGAGTCAAACTGAACCGATAGAGGATTAATTATTGTCTTATAAAACAGAACCAATGATATGATGAGCATTTGTGACATCACTGACAGGAAGTGACATCACTGACAGGACATGACGGGATGTGACATCATGAGGTGTAGAGCAGAAGTTTCATCTGAGAAACAGTTTGAATCCTGACTGACAGAAAACATCCTGGATGTTAAACCAGGAATGGAGTGGAAACCCGGCGGCGTGGCGGGGAACGGCGGCGCCACGGCGGCGTGGCGGGGAACATCAATCGCTGTGTTTTATTGTGTTCAGCAGGGACGAAGGGGATTAACTCAAACTGACAAGAAGGACAGAAATTACAGAGAATGCAAACATTTCATTTCAGCTTCATGCTAACAGCTTCATGCTAACAGCTGTTAGCTTCATGCTAGTGTCCATTAGACAGGACATGCTCACATGGATGCTGATAAGATGAACTCTGATCATCTTTCCTCCATGATCTCTGGTTTCAGTCTTTCTGTTTGTGGATGTTTTCTAGGATGGTTGGCCGGCACCATGACCGCCTCAAACAGCAGCAACAACACCTGGATCTGTCCCCATGACGACGACGAATTCAAATACAACGCCTACGTCTTCACCTACTTCCTGGTGTTCCCTGTGGCGTTCCTCTGCAACATCATAGCGCTGGTGGTCTTCTTCAAGCAGAAGAAACTCAGGTTTGACCCTGAAACACTTTCCTCATGAACACACGGCCGACCCCCGAGTGTTTCTGTTCAGTGGTGGCGCCGCTAACTAAAACGTTAGCTAACTGTAAAGCACTAAACATTCGTTCCACTACAGCTAAAGTGGTGTACCAACATGATATTTAGCATTAGCTAATGCTAAAGCACAATGCCAACATGATATCAACAGGATTTTAAACCATTCACTGCAGTGATGCATTCTGGGTACAGAATAAATGTGATTTGCGGCAGCATGAGGGTTGGAAACACACTGAGTTCACCTACTTCAAAATAAGAGCATCAATATAAACCACTAACTGCTTGAAGAATTCAACAACCAGAACTTCAACACAGATGTTAAACTTTATTCACTGAATGTTTACAAAACAGCCAAAAAAATTAGAGCTTTAAAATGATCTGGAGGAATGAATTTAAGGAAAGCTAAGTGTGCTAAATGTTTTCAGAGTTAGCAAAACAAACATTAGCTCTGCTGTTAGCACAGTTTTAGTTTTTTAAATATTCACACAGGATGGAAAGGAAACATTTCACTGGAATGAATCCATGAAACTGCTGCAGTAAAAATTTACATCTTCATAAACAAATTATTTTTTACAGTGCTAATATAAACTGTTAGCTGCTCTTCCTGTTTGCCATAAAGCCAGCAGAGCTGGAGCACAGACATGGAGCAACCAGATACTGAAAGTGTTTTCTAGCAGAGTCGAGGTCAAAGCAACAAAGTAAACGACCCTGAACAGAAACAGCCCGTGACCCCGTGACCTCTCCACTGGTCTCTGTGCCGACCTCCTGACCTCCCGTTGCCCTGGCGATGCAGAGGAAGACTCCAGCTGGACCAGCTGAGCTGAAACAAATCTCATGTTTTCTGCTTGGATGTTTCTACAAACTGCTGGATTATTTCAATCTGAGTGCAGAGAAAACCTCTGGGTTTTATTACATTCCTAGATGAAGGATGCTAACTGCTAACTATAGTTTCCTGCTAGCATCTCTGTAAGGAACCTTATTGGTTCTGTGATCCTCAGCGGTTCTGTTGAAAAGTCCAATCACTCTTCAACCTGTCGTTTCTCCTCATGATGTCGTTTCTCCTCATGATGTCGTTTCTTCCAGGTTTATATTTCCCAGATTTCTCAGGCGAGTCGTTTAGCCAGTCAGGTCAGACTCTAATCCTGGGCGGTTCAGGATGGATTGAATTTTTTAGATAAAGAAACCAAAACGTGATTAACCAGATGAATGAGAGGTTACTCAGAAATGCATCTTTCAGCTGCCACACCCTGTTCCAGTGAGCAGCATCAGCAGGACCTGCATCATGGAGCTGACGGGTCGGTTTGGTTCTGGTTAAACCGTCTGACATGTTGGTTCCTCTGAAACATCGACATGTCAGGAATGAAGGTCGACTTTAATCCTGGGACCTGTTTGAAACCAGCTGGGATCGGACCGGATGATTCTGAAGAACCGGTTCATAAAGTTACGTTATGATATGCTAATAAAGGCGAAGCAGCTGGTTCGGGGGGTTTGTGATGTTGCCTTAGCAACGGTTAGACTGTTTCCTCCTGATGGCCCGGTCGACCCGGCAGGACAGTTGGATTAAAGTGGACTGAGCGGCGCAGCCTAAACCTGTCCCCGAATCAGACCAACAAGAACCAACGAATAAATAGATGAATCTGAAAAAGAGTAAAAACTTTTACTTCTCATTAAACAGTAAAATCCACTTTCACTGTGTTTATGGGACGCCTGTGATGAGGAGGATGATGGGAATCTTCGGCATGTGACGGAATCCTCATTGTGTCAGATAATTATCAGGAACATAAAGAGAAACTATTTTTGTTTTGTTTCATCATCAGTGAAAACCTGCAGCAGCTCTTTAACCTGACAAACATCCAGATCAAGTTTCCCTCCAGCAGCAGGAGTTTCTTCCTCAGACTGAAGCTCATTTGCTTCGTTTGTTTATCAGGCTGCATGAAAACCAGGAAGTGAAGCCATTAATTTGATCCCAGCAGCTGATCAGATCGGAGATAAACAAGGAAACATGCAGGTGTGTCAACAATGAAGCCTTGTGGAGCCGGAAGGGAAGTTGGACCTGAACCGCATCCAGCCTGGATTTAATCCACAGCAGATCCAGATCAGGAAACCTAGATCAGGATGATCCAGATCAGGAGGATTCAGATTAGGAGGATCCAGATCATGAGATCCAGATCGTGAGATCTAAATCAGGAGGATCCAGATCAGGAGGATCCAGATCCGGCAGCTGCAGCGCAGCGTTGAAACATGGACCGAAACTCAAATATCTAATTTTAAGCAGACAAAGAGTCAGAATCATGTCGTACTCTGACATACAACCAATCACAGTCGTCCTTAATCACAGTCAGACTTTCTCTTGATCCCTGAAACGGATCCTGATCCGGATCTCCAGGATTTCTGGAGTCATTTCAAGGTTTTTCCAGGTGTTTTCAAGGTGTGTCGTCTGTCAGCAGGTGAGAGGCAGGTGACACCGTGGACAGGTGTTCAGGTCACCGCAGGGTCAACAGACCCGTTCCTCACTCAGCCCTCGGTCTGCTGTGACGTCTCCTCTGTTTTCATAGCCTTGGTCCGTTTGGACTGGAGAACCTGGAGAACTCCAGTTCCAGTGACTGGTTCCAGCAGTTACTGGAACCAGTCACTGCTCCTCTGTGTTGTCCTCTGTCCCAACAGAAAGACAAACGTCTTACAAACAGAGGCTCCTGCTACTGAAGGAAGAGATCAGGCTGTGAATTCCTGCAGACTGATTTTCCATCTCCTCTTCCATCCGCAGGAACAAACCCGCCTCTGTGATCATGGTGAACCTCGCCCTGTCTGACAGCAGCTTCTCCCTCACCCTGCCTCTGCGACTGGCGTACTACATGAACAATGGCCACTGGTCCTTTCCTGACTGGGTCTGCAGACTCTGTGTCTACGGCTTCTACGTCAACCTGTACTCCAGGTAGGACAGGAGACGTCCTCGTGTGATAAGCTTCCCTTTGGCTTGGGGAATACTTCAGATCCATCTCTGCTGTCTCTGCCTTTCAGCATCCTGCTCCTCACGCTCCTGAGCCTCCACCGCTGGTTTGCCATCATCTATCCAATGCAGCATAGGCTCATAAGAAACTTCACATCAACCTTACTGACGTGTTTGGGAATCTGGCTGTTTGTGGGCGTGTCCTCTGTGCCTTTCCTTGGCAGCGGCGTTAATGAAAGGTAAGAGTCAGAGCACCAGTGATGCATCTTTGTTTGTTGCTGCCTGGGATCAGGCAGATGATCACGGGATGCTGAAGTTTCTCTTCTGCTTCCTTCCAGAGGTGGAATACCTCGCTGCTTTGAGCCGGCGACTCAACAGTCTTGGTCGCGCATTCTCAGCCTGAACTACGTGGCGTTGATTTTTGGATTTGTGCTGCCGTTCTTCACCATCATCCTGTGTTGCACCAAGATCATCCACAGTCTGACACACCCACAATTTTCTCATGGCCCGAAAACACGGAAGAAAAACAAGCGCTCAGTGCGCCTGCTCGTCATGGTGATAGCAACCTTCCTGCTCTGCTTCCTGCCCTACCACGTGATCCGGACTCTGCACCTTCACTCCGTGAACGGCCACTGGAACTGTGGGGTCACCAACCTGCTGCAGAGAGCCGTGGCGATAACGCTGTGCATGGCGGCGTCCAACAGCGTGGTCAACCCGCTGCTGTACTACTACTCCACCAAGAAATTCAAGGAAGACATTGAGAACACGCGGTCACGTTTTAGTAAACGGCTGTCTTTAAGAAGTGGCTCTGTAAAATCCACTGGAAGGTGTGGGTCGTTGAAAGTTAAAACCCAACAGGGTCTTTCCAATTACCCAGAGGATGTGGAGCAGAGTCAGCTAAGAAAAACATTGTCCTGCTACAGACCAGCGGATTCAAATGACTGAGAAACCTTTGGATGCGTCCTTTGGCTGAAATGTGCTCACAGGAGAAACTGCTGCAGAAGGCTTTTGGGTCACACCACCACAGATTTATCATTTTCCATTTTCTTTGGTCATGTCCAGTTTGATGAAGGTTAACGTCATTAGAACTGGCTTGTAATCTTGGGTTTAACTTGAGATCAGATTAGATCATGGTTTTCCTCCATATGGTATCTGTTCAGGTAAAAGCAGTAAGACAGGATCCTCTCCAGTTCTGCAGGTCAACAGCGCCCTCTTCAGGCTGCTCCCTGACTGGACCTGAACAGGAAACCTTCTTCGTTTGCAGGGTTTCCATTGACCTGAAGCACCAGACTCCCTGATCCATCCAGCAACCAGTTTATAGGGAGATAATCCCTGCAGCAGTTTCCTCCTGCTGATTTAAACACTGTTTATCGTCGAACCATGAAGTGAAGCACTGAAACACTTTTGGGTGGATCTGAACATGAGGTTCACGTTCTGCTGATCCTGTTTATTTAACTGTCTTCATTACTTTACAATATGTTGGGAAACAGTACGGCCATGTAAACAGGAAACTTAAAAATGAAGGTCCAGCTGAAATGTCGTCTCTTCTGCTCAATGTTTATGTGGATATTTATATAAGTCCTTTACTTCTACAAACTGTCACTGTCTTTTTATATCCTGCTGTTTAATGTTCATTTAATGTTTAATTATAATGCGACTCAGAGGATGTTACTGAAAACACCAAGTGAGGAATTTATTTCAAATTTTAATGGTTTACATTCAGCTCACACATGCAGTCTATTTACAGTCATTCCTCAATGCAGACATTAAATCACACTTTTCTTGTTTATCTCAGTTATGACTGTTAAATTATTCTTATTTACTAAATGTTTCATTTTTGAGGGATTTTTTAAACTATTCAGTTGAGCTCCATTCAGCGTTTGGGTCGGGCTGCCCGTTAAACTGCCTGACTGTAATGGGTTTCCTCCCTAATAGCAGGTTTCTGGAGTTCTGGCCCGTTCCTCCCAACAGAACCAGTTGAACTGGGTCAGGGTTGTAGACAGCCTCGCTTTCACGCCATTTTGTTTTACAAGACACAGCTTTAGCTCCAAACGAAATGCTTAGCCTGCTAACTATATGCTAAGCTGATTAGCCCATATTGTTTCTCTCCCTGTTATCTACAGCAGTGGGATCTTTGTGATGATGCTCACTCCAACACATTAAAAACCTTAAATCTCTTCTGCTGGGGGACATTGTCCATCTGGACAACCGTCTGTGCCCAAGACTTGACTTCCTCGCTGATATGTTGTGATGTTGCTTTACTTTTCTACATAATCTTCTTTTCTCTTGAAGCCATGTGTTTTGTGAAATGCACCTGCAGCAGAGCAACCCAGAACATGACGCAGCTGGGACGGGATTCCTCCAGAATGTCAGGTTTTGGTACCAGAGTCTGTTTGCAGGCTCTAATCTGGGGTCTATAGATGCTTTTGATGGCTTCTTTTCCTCCTTTCATCCGCTGGAAACATGACTGGTTTCCAATGAATGATGACTCTTCTACTCAAGCTCTTCAGCTTTGGTTCTGCAGCTGTTTCACACCAGAACCTGATCCTGTCTGGGACCCAGAACCTCCTTCCTGGACGTTCCCGTCCTGTTTATGGCGGCAAATCGACCAGGAGACCCTGGGATGAATCAGTCTGGTGGAGGATTTCTTTTCATTGCCATGATGTCACACAAGGAAGCAAAGTGTTTGAGATCTGGGTCTTTAAAACTGTTTCAGGGAATATTGATTTTATGGATCCTGAATCTGAAGAAAGTCTCATTATTCTGAACAAACATGAATAACTTCAATAACCCAGCAGGTATGTAAATCAGGAAAGATTGCATCTTTCTGGAACTGGATAAAAGGTCCAGTTGTTCTTCTCGTTAACAATCCTGCAGAACCAGAACCTTCAAACCAAACTGTGTTAAAATGTCTTCATCCTGTTTTTACCTGTGGAAAATACTTCAGCTAACATGAGACTGTTTCCTGCAGCTCTGAGGTCTGTCAGCATCTGGGTTGAGATGATCTTTAGTCTCCATATCTTTAGTTTGATTTGTGGCTCCAATGCGCCACCTACTGGTGAAACAGAGTTAAATCCTGGTGGAGAGTGAAGGTTGATGGTGATGGAGCCGAGAACCAGAAGTAGTTTCCTACCCTGGATCTTTGGTGTTCTCTGTAGATGTATAACAGATAGAAACATCCAATCCAGTCTCAGTTTTTAAATTTCTTCAAACATAAAAAATAAATCGCTTCATAAAATTCTTCTCTAAAGTTTGTCACAGAAGTAAAAAACAGCAACATATTTTCTCCTAAATGGAAAACACAGAAATTATTTTTGAATGGATGAAATCCATTTGGACCACAGGTCAAAGGTCAATCTGATGAAAGATCAATAAAAATCACATCAACCATCCAGAGGAAACAAAATTCAGATTAATTAAAGTCAGCGCAGTAATGTTTGTTCATGACCAGCAGGGGGAGCTGCAGGGAGTTTCCTATAAACCTCATCAGGACCCCAAACCCCGCCCCACGGAGCTGTGAGGACCAATCAGCACGCAGCCCAGCAGCCGCTCACATGGAGGTCAAAGGTCAGGAGCAACAGCCTTTAAAGTGAACTGGTAAAACTGAAATAAGTTTGTTTTACAGCTGGGTGTGTGTGTGTGCGTGTGTGTGTGTGTGTGTGACGGTGTGTGTGTTTCCTGACCTCCAGGTGTTTCCTGACCCCTCCCTCCCTTGTTTCCAGAATGGTCTCTGTGCTGCTGCGTAGAAACAAAGAGGCAGATCATGTGACTGATTCTCTGGAGCTTTGATCCGGGTTTAGACCTGGTTCTGTTCAGCTGGTTCTGTTCACCTGGAGCCTCATGTCTCTTAGAGGAGAGCAGCCTGGAACAGGTTCTGGTCCGGTTTCAGATCCAGATCCTGGTTGTGCTCCAGGTTCTGGTTCTGGTCCGGTTTCAGGTCCAGATCCTCCATCAGTTTTCTTCGTTAGCTCTGCTCTCCATCTTGCAGCTTTTTGGGCCTTATGGCTCTCTGCCAGGGCGGCATGCTACCACGGGGCGTCTAATGTTACAAAGACATTAACGTCTGTTTGGTCCCAAGAAATTCACCTTGTTGCAGGTTTAGTTACAGTATAAAGAGTCTAAGAAAACCTTAGAAGCTGGTTTTGGATTTATGGATTTCTTCCTGGCTGCAGATGAAAGTGGTATTTGTACGATGGCCGACTGTGCAGCTAACGGCCAGATGAGCTGCAAACACATGAATGAATGATGCAACTCCAAAACACACAGACACAAAAAATAAAAGCAGCAGAAAACCAAAAAGTGAAAAGCAACAAACAGCAAAAACAAAAACAAGTGAGACTCTGTAAACTGTTAGACCTCCAGGCCACCAGGGGGAGTCGACGGCCAGCTCATCTGCACGGTTTGTGTTGTGGAGTTGCATCATGTTTATATTTTACTCTTTTAAATGAATCTGAAAACATTTTGGTGTTTTCAGATTCAGCCTGTTGTTGCAAATATCTGGAGATTAAAAAAAGAGCAGATCCATTCAGAAAGTTACATTACAAATTATGTTAAAGTACATTTATCCTTATTTTAGTAGCGTATTTAATGAGTTAAATGTTTTAATCACCTGTTACTGCTTGTAATTTTTGTTAGCTTTAACTTCCTTGTGACTCTGTTTCTGTAGATCTCTACTGGTTTATCGCTGAAGCTTCATCAGAGTGAGACCTCTGTCAGTGCAGCAGCTCTGAGAGTTGGCCCTCGGAGGCGGAGCGGGTCTGACGCGGGGCGGGGCGGGTCTGACGCGGGGCGGAGCGGGTCTGACGCGGGGCGGTCCGTCCGGCTCTCCGCTCCTCGGGGACGCGCCCGCGCTCTCCTCACGCACTCACCGCCGCGCGGCCAGGCCACCGGCCAGCCTCTCAGCCTCTCTCCCCTCTCTGCTTCTCCTTCTCCTCCGTTCGGGCCCGGTTCTCCTTGACTCGTCCCCTCCCGGTCGGACCGGACCGGACCCGCGGACCCCGGCCGGACCCGCTGACGGATCTCCGCCTTCCAGCCGCTCCTGTCCCGGGACCCGCGGCGCTTCTCCGCCCGGCCCGCCTGGCTCCAGGTCCGGGCCTAACTTTCCCCCAGCCCGGCCCTCCTGCTTCCGGTCCTCTGACGGCCTCCAGAACCGGGCAGTGACGTCACCCGGGAACAGTCGGCCCGGATCCTCCGTTAGATCCGGTCGGAGTGGGAATAAAGTTTTATTCAGAGCCGGACCCCCGCTGACCCGCCTGGCTGTCCCGGTACCGACAGGCCCAACCCAACCGGAACCAGAACCAGGATTGTTTACTTTGCTGCAGGAGGACATCATGTGGACCGAGTGAACCGAACCGACACTGCGGGTTTCCTCCGGTACAGGTGAGCCATCCGGTCCGGGTCCAATGGAACCGGAACAAGCTCAGAATAATAAAACCTTCTGGATCAATAAGCAGATTTATTCAAATCAGATTAATTAATAATTAATAATCTGTTTCTGTAAGGCAGTGGAAACATTTCAGAATAAAATCATACAGTTATTATTAGTTATTGATTAGACACAAAAATCAACATTTTGATTAATTTATCATGAATAAAAGTTTGATTTCAGGTAGAGAGAGGAACCGGTTCTGATCCGGTGTGTTGGGTCCAGTCAGTCTGAATGTTCTCTGGGTTCTGTCCCGGTTCTGTCCCGGTTCTCTGGGTTCTGTGACGGATGGAGATTTTATTTTCACTGATTTAATGTTTGTTAGTTTTTTTAACTCTTTTCCTGGAAACATTTTTCTCCAGAAATCAAATTTCTAAACTTTCTGGACTTTATGAACATTTGAAATCATATTTCATGGATTCTTGGAAAAGGAAAATAAAACAGCAGATTCTATTGATTGATGTCTTCATCGCCATGACAACATCAATCACTATTATCAGAATATTTATATATTTGTGATAAGATGCAGCCTGATCAGATTCTAGTTTCACGTTTTGAATAAAGAAAAAACACGTTTGAAAAAGTTCAATAAAATATTAAATATTGAAGAATCCTGAAGAAAATATTGATCAGCTTTATCTCAGCTCGGTGATGAATGAGGACTGCCAGTCAGCTGGCTGAAACCTGGCTGATACTGTTAGGAAATATTTCCACTTTAGTTGTTAAAATCATAATAATCAATCAGATCCAGTGATCAAGTATTAATATCTAATCATTAATGTGTTTCTCTGCTGCAGCAGGAACATTCATATTTTTCTGTTTTTAGTCATTTGATCATTTTAGACGTTTTATTTGAAAACTTTAGTGTTAATAACGTGAGAAAGTAAAAGTTTTATATTTAATCCAGTTTATCCAGCGATCAGAACCCGATCAGGACCCGATCAGAACCCGATCAGGACCCGATCAGAACCCGATCAGAATGCAGAGCGCTGACCCGGTTCCTGTTCTGACGTCATGAAAGCTAACTGAATTATCTGTGATAAACTCAGAGCTCCAGCAGCTGGAATGTTAATAAAACAGCTTTTAAGAACAGCTTGGTTCTCTACGCTGTGATGTCATCAGTGATGTCATCTTCCTGCAGATTAATTCACTTCACATCCAGTCTGCAGATTTCTCATCAGATGCAGGTTTTCAGTGTGAACTCTGTCGGCAGTCGGCTGCTTCCACTTAGCAATAATGAGCTTCCTGATCCATCTGCTGCTTCGCGCCTCATTCCTGAGGTTTACTGAGGTTCTCTGCGGTTCTCTGCGTTCCTCCACCTCCTGCTGCAGAGAACCAGATGAATCTGGAAACCCTCAGCCAACCTCATTCTGAGAAACTCAGAATGTGAGAACTGCCCAGTGCTTTAGCCCCGCCCTGCTTTAACCCCACTCTCCTGTCCCACTGGGACGTTTCCACACCTGCAGGATCAGGTGGCTCTGGCTGCACCTGGATCACTCCGGATTAGAGCAGAAACAACAGGCTTAATTCTGATTCCTGATCCGGTTCTGGTTCTGGTCGCTGGTCCGATCACAGCCGGTACCGTCGGCTGGTCACCTGAGCAGCTGGTGAGGCTGCGAGTCCCTCCAGGTCCGGACCGGGACTCTGAGACTCGGAGCGTCCCTAAAGTTAGCCGGCAGTTCTCAGCTGGCATCTCAGCTGTCCGTGTGTGTGTGTGTGAGTGTGTGTGAGTGTGTGTGTGTGTGTGTGTGTGAGTGTGTGTATTTATAGCTCCATGTTGTTTGGATTCTGCTCTAGTGTTATCAGGCAACAGCTCAACACCTCTGACCAGACCTGACTGAGAGGGAGGACTGGGGACCAGTAGGAACCGGGGACCAGTAGGAACCGGGGACCAGTAGGAACTGGGAACCAGTCGGTGAACTGGACTCATGTTGTTGCCTCCAGAGGACAGCAGGCTGCTGTTGTTATTTTCTGATGTTTATTATTAAAAGTTTCACGTTTTCACCTGGAATCTGCTGCAGTTTCATGCCAGGCCACCAGACGGCGCCGTTATTGTAGCATCACGTGGAAACATGCATGCAGATCTGAGCCTTAGCTTCCAGTAACCGGTTAACAAAGTGCTCCACTAGCAGATGGATATTTCACATCAGATGTGATAAACCAAACAGGCTAAGCAGCTCATGTCGTTGTCGGCCATGTTTTTACATTTGTTTGCCAAGTGAAGAATAAATCCTGGAGCGTTCTGCACATGTTCATGAGGGGGAATGTTCCCACAACAGTTCCCTGACCTGGTTTAAAAACGGCCCGCTGGAGACCTGTAGCATCTGGATTGCTACAGGTTAGCATTCAGTCTCCATTAGCGGGAGAAAGTTCGTTCTGTCAGAGAACGACGGCTTATTTCAGACCTGCTGATGTTCCTGCAGCCAGAGATTAGACAGATTTAAACCCAGATTTAAATCGACCTGGAGCTTTAGCTTTAGTGCTGGACTTCAGCTGCCGTCATTAGAACATCAAGCAGAGGCTTGTCCAGCCTTCCTGTTCTCTGCCGGAACGTCCTGCTCTCTCTCGCTCTCCTGCAGCCTCAATGAACAGGTGCTAGTTGAAAACAGTTAGTTGAAACCAGTTTCAGTTTGATTCCCTTTGCTGCTAAACATCCAGACGTTCTCTGGGATCGTCAACAAATTAGGTGAACATCCGGCCTACAGCTGAACTTAACGCTGCTGTTTCCTACTGCACACGAAGGCAACACGGTGTCCCGTAAACAGAGGAACCGGGACCGGGACCGGCGGACCGGGACCGGGACCGGCGGACCACAGCAGCAGTCTGGGCGTTGCAGTGCGGCGTCTATCTTTAGCAGAGTGTGTGTGTGTGTGTGTGTGCGTGTGTGTGTGTGTGTGAGGCATGGAGACCGTTCATTATCACATTCCTGCAGAAGCCTGAGCATGAGAACCGGCCGGTTCTGTTAGAACAAGAACCGAGCCGAGACCAGAACCGGTTCATATTTAAATCTGGGGTCAGATTAATGAACATAAATCTGATCTGATTATAATTTAATCCAGCTGTTCAACATCACCTCAGAACCTTGTTTTGGTTCTGATCCAGTTTGGACCAGTTACCAGAACAGAATGTTACTACTTATGACGTCAAATAACTCCTGCAGGATGAAATCTGCTTTTAACTTTTAGTTCATTCACTAATCAAAGTATAGAAACAAAAATTAGAAACAGATAATCATCTATAAATGATCAATTAAATAACAGAACTAATCATGAAATAAACATATAAAACATCAACACATTTAGGATAAAGACCAACAACAAACCAAAAGGTGTCAATAAAAATTTAACTGTTTTTATTGACACCTTTTGTCAATAAAAACAGTTTTATTGACAAAATCCACGTTAGAATAATCCTAATCCTAACGTGGATTAGGATTATTCCCTGGTTTGCTTCATTATTTTACTTTTCTCTAATATTCCTTGTTTTGATTAATCTGGGGTCACAGATACTTTGTGTAGACGCGAAAGAACAGGAGAAAAAATAGAAATAAAGCCTATAATCTCTGAGTTACAATAAAAACATGTTATTTACAGTAAAGTCAGAATTACTGGATTATAATAAATAATGAAGGTTCTCCAGGCGTCTCAGGATAAAACGATCCGTTTGGTTCCTGTAAACCAAACGACCAAAACAGCCAAAAATGATGATTCAGCAAAACGACAGAAACAAACAAAACAAAAAACATTTTTATAAGATTAAGAAGATTAAGAATCAGCTGGACTGACGCTAACGAGGAACAAACTTGAAGTTTCCTGTAGCCTGGCGCTGGTTCTGCTCGCCTCAGACCGGGTCCCTGGGTACCGGTCCAAACTAGTTCCTCCTTGGTCCTGATCTGTATCTGGGTCAGAATCCAGACGGACCGGATCCCAGAACTTTTCCCTCTGGCTGGTTTCACCAAGTCAGAGCAGACAGACGCTGACCTCACTGCAGATGACCCCAGCTCCACTCTGACCTCCACCCTGACCTCCATTCCACCTGTGGTATAGCCTTTAGCATTAGCTTCCACTAAACACCATGGTGATTTAGCATTAGCTTCCAGTAAACCCCTGGTTGCTGCGGCCTGTAGATGGGTGTTTCCCAGCCTGGTCCTCCAGGCTCTCTGCCCTGCAGACTCCAGGTGTTTCCTGCTTCAGGTGATGTCAGTTGACTAGTGGTTAGTGAACTGCAATCAGCTGAGTCAGGCTTATTAAAGCAGGAAACACCTGAAACGGGCCGCGCAGTGACCCTGGAGGACCAGGGTTAGCAAACACTGAAACATCTGAACCCTGAGAAGCTGCTGGTTCTTCACCTGGACCCGCCCAGACAGAGGGATGAGTTGGGCTCATGTTCACATCTAATCAGCTCACCATAGAGCCATAAACCTTCATATCAGCTGCAGATCATGTGGTGGCAGCAGAAAACAGAGTGCCGGCCAATCAAAGCAGCTCTGATGTCTCTGATCTGCTGCTCAGGTGGATTCAGACCAGATAAAGCAACTTTACAGAGGAGAAAACCGATTTCCTCAGGGCGTCTCAACGGTTTCTTCTGCTGGTCAGAGAAAACCTGCAGCTCCTCTTTAGTTCCAGTAAAACTGCTGATGTAGAGCAGATCATTTAGCTCAGACACTGAGGAAAGAAACAACAGGCTGCAGATCATCTGATGGGCTCAGGTTGGAGAAACTGCCTGGTAATTCCTGGTGTGTTTGGGCGTGGTGTAATTCCTGGTGTGTTAGGGTCCTGTGTAATTCCTGGCGTGTTAGGGCATGGTGTAATTCCTGGCGTGTTAGGGTCTGGTGCAATTGGTGTAACCCAGCATGCAGGAATGTGATTGGCCACTGTTGCGTCTGTCTTAAATCTCTGAGCCGCCACAACAACGAGGAGAACGACTGGAACGTTTCCCTAGAAGCTGTTGTCTCCAGTCTGAACAGCTGATGATTGCAGTGGTTGAACCGGGCCGACCAGTTCAGCTGCTGGGAGCTGCAGCGGTGTGTGTGTGTGTGTCTGCGTGTGTGTGTGTGTGTTGGGATGCCTGGGGGATGAAGTCAGCGCTGGGTCTGCTCGCTCACCTAAACACACTCTCACAATGAGGCCGGTATCTGTGTCCACCATCTTGTCTGTGTTCCTGCTGTTGACAGAACAACTCGCTCTGTGGACGGAGAGTCAGAGCTGCTCACAGTCAGCAGAAACGTCTCCCGGAGGGAATTCTGCTCCAGGAATCTGATCCCAGATCCGCTCTCTGCTCTGTGCTCCGGTTTCACGCCAACATCGGGTGCAACAGAGATAAATGTCCTGGTGAAACATTCACTCCCCTCAGATTGTGTTCAGATCAAAGTGAAGATAAAAACACACAGCAGAAATGAACCAACCTGACGCTCTGCGTTTGGTTATTGATCATGAATCTTTACTGTGGAGGATTATTGATCTGACAGTTTATCTACGTGATTTAATCATTAATCAGAGATTATCTGACTGGACCCGACTGTTTAAGTAAAGATTCTTCTGGTCCGAATGCAACAAGTTCATCTGGAGTAACACAATATACAACAAACAGCAACAGTGTTTTTTATTAGGGTGTTTTATTTAGTTATTTATTCTATATATATGACGTCCACTTCATATGGAATAAGTCGCTCTGTAATGTTTCCCCTGACTTGTGTGTGTCACTCTGTAATGCTTCCCCTGACCTGTGTGTCGCTCTGTAATGTTTCCCCTGACCTGTGCGTGTCACTCTGTAATGCTTCCCCTGACCTGTGTGTCGCTCTGTAATGCTTCCCCTGACCTGTGCGTGTCACTCTGTAATGTGACCCCTGACCTGTGTGTCGCTCTGTAATGTTTCCCCTGACCTGTGCGTGTCACTCTGTAATGTTTCCCCTGACCTGTGTGTGTCACTCTGTAATGTTTCCCCTGACCTGTGTGTGTCACTCTGTAATGTTTCCCCTGACCTGTGCGTGTCACTCTGTAATGTGTCCCCTGACCTGTGCGTGTCGCGCTGTAATGCTTCCCCTGACCTGTGTGTGTCGCGCTGGAATGTTTCCCCTGATCTGTGTGTCGCTCTGTAATGTTTCCCCTGACTTGTGTGTGTCGCGCTGTAATGTTTCCCCTGACTTGTGTGTGTCACTCTGTAATGTGTCCCCTGACCTGTGTGTGTCGCTCGGTAATGTGTCCCCTGACCTGTGTGTGTCGCTCTGTAATGTTTCCCCTGACCTGTGTGTGTCGCGCTGTAATGCTTCCCCTGACCTGTGTGTGTCGCTCTGTAATGTTTCCCCTGACCTGTGCGTGTTGCGCTGTAATGAGTCCTACCTGGTTGGACATTAACACATTTATTTCCACTGGCTGATCTCTGTTGTGTTTTCTTACTTATCAAACTTCCAGCTGCTTCCAGCTCATGATAATAAATGTTACTGGACGATAAATTGTCCCAGAAGTTATTATGAAAATAATGTTGTTGTTTTGAAACCACTTTTATGTAATATAATAACAACGCCATAAATAATACAATAACACATCATCAAACGTCAATAAACTATAAATTCTAAAGAACAATTAACACTGGAAATGGAAGACATTTAAATATATAAAATAAAAAAAGAAATAACAAATAAAATGAAAAATCATAAAGTCATAAAAAATGGCGGGTTGAGACCAAAACACCAAACTGAAAACATTGTTGGTAGAAAGAGAAAAATGATAAATCATGCAAATGGGAATAATTTACTTTGTTTTAATTTATTGTGCACTTTACTATTTATTGTGACAGGCCTGGTGCCGATTGAAACATCCGAGTGTGTGTGTGTGTGTGTGTGTTTGCTCAGATCTCTTCCAGAGAAACCCGCTCACTGTGCAAACTGACTAACCATAGCAACATGTCTGTTTTCCATGGAAATTAAATCAAAAGCAGAAGAAATTTAATTTGCCCCAAGAATGTAGATCTTCCAGATTAGAGAGATCTGACTGCAGCAGCAACCAGCAACAACCAGCGGCAGCTCTGCTTCTGCTCACCATCAGCCGGCGGAAGTCTGATGGTGAGCAGAGAAACTCATGATTAGAGACGACGACCTGCTGCTGGTTGCTGGTTTCTGCTGGTTGCTCCATCTGGGCCGACCAGCTGCTTCATTTGGATGCGTTTGCATGCTGGGTGTGTTGCTCTACTCTCTCACTGCAGCTGTAATCAGAGACTATCACTTTATATGGACCCTTTGTCACCATGGAGATGAACTCAGACGCATTGGCTGCTCCGCTCCGTGTTTTCTGGTACGAGTCTTTAACATGTTCAAACTATTCTAAACACAAAACCAGGATCTCAGCACAGGTCAATGTTTGGCTCAGATTTATTCACATCAGATCAATCAAAAGCAATTTAAAGGTCAGAGGTCAGATGTTCCTGCAGAGCCGACCAATAATCAATGCTGAGCTGATCAATATCATCAGCTGAGTATCAACGTCCCGATGTGGACAGAGACACAAAGACAAGAAACCGATCAGGCGGTTTCCACGGCGACGTCACAGGAGCAGGAATGTAAAGAAAGAAAAAATGGAAACATGGAGGAGTTCAGGAGCAGGAATGAAGAAAACAGGGAGAGAGAGAGAGAGAAGGGGGGGGGGAGAGAAGAACAGTACAGAGGAAAAGGAGAGAAAAAACAGAGTAAAAAGAGAAACAAGGATGAAAGAATCAAAGTGTGAGCAGAAAAGAGAGATGGAAATATAACAGCTTAGTTTAGAAAGAAGGAAAACGAGACGAGGGAGGAGAAAATGAATGAAAGAGGAAAAGAAAAGAGAAAACGGGAAGGAAAGAATGTGGGAGGAGGAAAAGTTCAGCCTGGAAAAATAGGAGGAGAGAAGAAGGAAAGGAGGAGGGCTGGAAACAGCCAGGGATTACAGAGGAGAGAAGAAGAAAGCAGGTCAAAGGTCAGAACAAGCTGCTGACTCTCTGATTGGCTGTCTGCAGGAGGAGTGGGCGGAGCTAAACCATGGCCGGCGCTTCGGTGAAGGTGGCGGTGCGAGTCCGACCGTTCAACTCCAGAGAGCTGGGACGCAACGCCAAGAGTGTGATCCAGATGCAGGGGAACAGCACCTGTAAGACACACTGTAACACACACACTGCAACACACACACTGCAACACACACACTGCAACACACACACTGCGACACACACACTGTGACACAAACACTGTAACACACACACTGCAACACACACACTGTGACACACACACTGCGACACACACTGTAACACACACTGTGACACACACACTGCGACACACACTGTAACACACACTGTAACAAACACTGCGACACACACACTGTGACACACACACTGCAACACACACACTGTGACACACACACTGCGACACACACACTGTAACACACACACTGCAACACACACACTGTGACACACACTGTAACACACACTGTAACACACACACTGCGACACACACTGTAACACACACTGTGACACACACACTGTAACACACACACTGTAACACGCAGACTGTAACGCACACAATGCAACACACACTGTAACACACACACTGTGACACACACACTGTAACACACACTGCAAGACACACACACTGTAACACACACTGCAACACACACACACTGTAACACACACACTGCAACACACACACTGTGACACACACACTGTAACACACACACTGTAACACACAGACTGTAACGCACACTGTAAGACACACACTGTAACACACACACTGTAACACACACTGTAAGACACACACACTGTAACACACAAAATGTAACACACACACTGTAAGACACAGACTGTGACACACACACTGTAACACACACACACTGAAAGACACACACTGTGACACACACACCGTAACACACAAAATGTAACACACACACTGTAACACACACACTGTAAGACACACACTGTGACACACACTGTAACACACACTGTAAGACACACACTGTAACACACACACCGTAACACACACAATGCAACACACACTGCAACACACACACACACTGTGACACACACTGTAACACACACTGTAACACACACACACTGTGACACACACTGTAACACACACATACACCCATTACACACACTCATTCTGGTTCCTGTCCTTATTCGGTCTGCTCTCCTGCTGCTCCATCTGGAGCTGAAATGAGTTTCAGTAAAATTCAGACCCGTTTGGATTCAGAGACACATCATTAATAATTAATGTAATAATTAACCAATACTTCATTAAAGTGTTGGTTAAATATTGCTGGAAGTATTTCTTCATCCATCCATTTTCTAACACCTGGTCCCCAGTCGGGTCGGGAGGTCCTACTGCCTCTCCAGCCATGTTCTGGGCAAGAGGTGGGGTCACCGGAAGGCGGGGTCACCGGGAGACGGGGTCACGGGGAGGCGGGATCACCTGGACAGGTCACCAGTATGTCGCAGGGCTATTTCTTCATGCTCTTCTTTAAATATTTCTTTATATTCCTGGTATGAAGCTGTTGGTCTGAGGCAGAAGGAAATAAAACATGAAATATGTTTTTTACTAATAGAAATCTGAAAAGTGTGGTGTGACTATAAACTACATGAAACATGCCTCATTACTATTCATACAGATTTTATTCAGCTTCTCTGTTTCATGTTGTTGTTGTTCTTGTTAATATATATTTATACAAAAATTATATTTAATCAGAAAGCTCATAAATTCCTCTGCTGTACCTCATAGCATGACCTATGACCCCTGACAGGGTTTAATATACCTGTTGCATCTCTAATAAAGCTAAAAATATTGATTATTAGCTTATTTTACCTGAATCATAATGAAGAATGATGTCTGCCTCAGTTAGCTACATGCTAACGTTTCCCATTGAGTCCAATGAGGAACGCTAGCAGGTTAAAACAGACCTTAGCAGACTCAGGTTGTCATGTGACCTCCTGACCTGCTGCTAATAAACTGACGCTCTCACAGGATATGAATAGACGACGCTGCAGTGGGTTGTTTTTAGCTCCCAACACACACACACACACACACAGGCCCACACACACACACACACAGACACCCACACACACGCACGCACGCCTACACACACGGAGCTGCTCATCTGTTCTGGGAATGCTGGGCTGGTCACTGAGCGCTCCACCTGCAGATCAGCAGCTGTAGGGTGAGACGCGCTGGTTAAGCCCGGCTAACTATGGCTAACTCTAGCTAACCGTGGACACCTCTAGCTAACCCTAGCTAACTCTGGCTAATCCTGGCTAATTCTAGCTAACTCTGACCATGTCCTCATCCTGAAACACCCGGGAAAATCTCTGACCCCCGTCTTCATGTGTTTTCTGCTTCCAGGCATCTCTAACCCCAAACAGCCCAAAGATGGAGCCAAGACCTTCACATTCGACTACTCCTACTGGTCACACACCACGGTAACAGCACACACACACACACACACACACACACACACCCACACACACACACACACACACTGACCCTGGCGGCGCAGCAGCAACAGCAGGTTTTGTTTGTGTTCCTGCAGCCTGAAGATGAGAACTTTGCGTCTCAGAAGCAGGTTTACAAGGACATCGGGGAGGAGATGCTGCTGCACGCCTTCGAAGGTGGGACTCTCTGATGCTCCTTCGGCAGGTTCTGTCGGGTCGAGCGGTTCTGATCCGGTGTGGTTGGTGTCTTCCAGGATACAATGTGTGCATATTTGCTTACGGTCAGACCGGAGCAGGAAAAAGCTACACCATGATGGGAAGGCAGGAGCCGGGCCAGGAGGGGATCATCCCCCAGGTTGGTGTCGTCTTCACGTGTCTAGAACCCGGGTCCACTCTGTCTGAGCCCGGATGTGTCTCTGTCCTCAGCTGTGCGAGGACCTGTTCCAGCGGACGGGTCAGAACACGGACCCGGACCTGACCTACTCAGCGGAGGTAAACGGCGTCTCCGTCCCCTTCCCTCTCTCTCTGAACGGACTCTGACTGGTCCCACGCCTCGCTCCGCCTGCAGGTGTCCTACATGGAGATCTACTGTGAGCGGGTTCGGGATCTGCTCAACCCGACCTCACAGGGATCCCTTCGAGTCCGGGAGCATCCCATCCTAGGCCCGTATGTGGAGGACCTGTCCAAACTGGCCGTGACCGGATTCACCGACATCCGGGAGCTGATGGACGAAGGCAACAAAGCCCGGTGAGTGTGAGCGGGACCGTCTGCAGTCCAGGACCTTCTGGACCCGGCTGGAACAGGGCTGGAGTTCAGTCAGACCGCATCCGGCTCCGGGACGTCCAACAGGACTATAGAAAACCAAATTACAACCAGTGAGAGCTAGCTGAAGCATTAGCTGCCTGAACGTAGACATTAGCTACGCTAATGCTCTGCTACACCAACATGCTATTAGCAGAAGCTTTAGAGCTAGCTTCTGCTATTTATCAGATGCTAAATAGCAGCATAGCCCTATAGCAGCATGGTTTTTAATAAATGCTATCGCTAATGCTAATACAATCTGGACTTTGACTGGACCATTGATGCACCTGGAGTTTGCTCCTTCCAGTAGAGCAGAAGGACGGAGTTGGTGTGTTTGGATCAGATCGACTCTGATCCTCACAGCCGCTGTGAAGTGATGGTGCTGCTGTGCATTCTGGGTATTTTTACCCATTATACTGATCCTGCTATGACCTTTGACCTGCTACCTAAAACCTGTAGAGTCTGTTTGGTTTCTGGTCATTTCTCAGAGCTTCAGGCTCTGATCTGGGATGTCATCTACTGGGGACACTGGGAACACTGGGAACACTGGGGATACTGGGGACACTGGGAACACTGGGGATACTGGAAACACTGGGGACACTGGGAACACTGGGGATACTGGGAACACTGGGACCACTGGGGATACTGGGGACACTGGGAAAACTGGGGACACTGGGAACACTGGGGATACTGGGGACACTGGGGATACTGGGAACACTGGGGATACTGGGGACACTGGGAACACTGGGGATACTGAAAACACTGGGGACACTGGGAACACTGGGAACACTGGGGATACTGGGGACACTGGGAACACTGGGGATACTGGAAACACTGG